>JABUQX010094478.1:0-7500 GCA_015478945.1 Trachelipus rathkii | reverse complement strand
TAGATTTGAACGATAGAGTAGGTTGTGTGTGAAGAAATGCGTTAAATAGAAAAATAATATGAAAGTATGTTGAGATGATTGTCATGTGGAAAGCATGAATGAAGTCGTTGGTTTAAGCGCATGTATATTGGAGATTGATGGAAGCCAACCCTGGAGACGATAAAAAGTGATTGTAGCGCTGTAACGAATGTTCTAGATGAGAATATGTGAGTTTGCAACGAGAATAAAGCGCATGAAGGAGGAGAATGCGGTTTTGTATGGGCATGGTTGCTGCCCACCTGGGCCAGCGGTAATAACCTTACATGACCGATTACCATATGAGTCCTCGCGTCCGCATGATCTCTAGGGATTTCTGTCTTGTGACGACTCTCACTAATTAATGCTACAGGAGGGGGCGTAAGGCTGCTTTCTTATCGATCGTTTGTCATGTTCCCTACTCTTTTCTTTTCCGATGCTTGTACAGCACCTTACCCCCAATCTTGGGCAAAGAGGAAGGTGAAGAAAGAAAAAAGATATATATATATATATATATATAATAGTAAATATATATACTTATATATATATATATATATAACATATAATATATATATATAATTATATATATATATATAATATATATATATATATATTAATAATATTATAAATAATATATTATATTATAATAAAACCACTATATAAAAAATATAATGATAAAAAATCAATCCGACTCTCCAAAATAGCAAAAATTACAAAATTTATACAATCAAATGCACACAAGCAAAAATAATCAAACTCCTACACATCGAAACAAAAGTCATACCTCATTCATGATCATCTTGATTTGCTAGGGATGCAATTTTACTCCAGTTCCAGTACTCTAAATCCAACTCATCAGTCACAGAACAACCAACAAGAGAGACTAAAATAGCCACCTTTACATTACATCATCATCTGTAGAACAATGCTCCCGTCTACACCTAGCTTTAAGTTACATTCAAATATCACAGATTTTTGAACTACATTGCCTTAATTCAACAAACAAAAACACAATCATTAAATAAAAATACTAAAACAGCCTATACCGTCCAACTACCTCATCAACGCACACCTTTTTGACGTATCAAACTAGCACAAAACTGCCCTCTCGATAAAATAAACAGCACTAGCAAGACTGACGTTATGATACCACCCTAACTTTCACAAACAAAGTTGATATTAACTTTCAGCAATTATAAATAACACGACAAAATTGCAGCAATTAACTATGGTGTAAGGAAATAAATATACAAGGTTAATCAAAGAAGACTGAAGGATGTAAAAGACGTGTAAGGATGATTGTAAAGGTAAAGTTTCTTGTTATTATTTGAACTCTTTTATTAAATATCTTTCATGGACTATTTTATAGCTAGATTTAAATAAGAACGTATCTGCTAAATTCCTTCTTTTTTCTTTTTTTTGCCTGCTAAGTCGACTCTTTCCACGGCATTTTTATTGACTAGATGCGAATTCAGGGAGCAAAAATCATCTTATTTTTAACAAATATTATTTAAATTAGAGCAGTGGAATTCGAATAGGAACATGAAATTGGCAAATTTTCGTGGTTCGGAATCATAGTTGGGTCTGAAAATCTCTTCGAATCAATCTAAATCAGGTATGAAAATATTTTGGGATAGAAATCAGAATCAAGGTAAGGTATAGAGGTCTAATGGAATCAGAGTTGGAATTTAAACTGGAAAAATTTTCTCCTTTTCTAATTCCTAAATTTTTATTATTAAATTTTTTTTTGGTCAATTTATGGTTTCAGTTTTAACCAGTTATATATAATCTTGCAATTATAGAGAATGACACTAGGAATGAACCCTCTCGAAAAGTAGAGAAATTAAAGTTAATATATTTATTCAATTTTGGCATTTTTGTACAAGCAACGCGTAGCACAAGCTACTTCTGAGACCGAATTTATGACCATTCAAGTAGAATGCAGAAAATATAAACAAGATTTATTACATATACACTCAAAAAGAAAAGGAAAAGTACTAAAAATTTTCGGCGTTCGCAAATCAAAACAGGTATCCTGAGCCTGAGGTGGAAAGAGATGGTGTATGGATATATTGGAATAAAGGATTAAGGTGGGAAGAGAGGATGAAATTCCATTATTGATGTGAGACTTTAATGCAATAGCTGGGGGAAGGGGAAGAGATTAAGTGAAAAGGATTTTTGGGACCATATAGAGGAAAGGTCAGAAATCTAAAGGTAGAGTTAATGATAAATTTCTGTATGAGAAAATACATGAAAATCATAAATAGTTTCAATCAACAAAGAAAGGCAAATTCACACAAAAAAGATAAGAGAGAAATACAGGCAACTTGGACCAAAAATTTATTATAGATTATGCAAGTTCACTGGAACGAAAAGTGATCCAGAATATGAGGGTAAAATAAAATACCCTTGATTCGGATCAAAAATTGATGGTTCCATATACGAAAAATGGGGGCCGAGAGGCTGCAAATATAGAATATTTAGTGTGATTAAGGTAGAAATGCTATTAAATCATAGCCAGAAGCAAGAATATTTGGAAAAATCAGTATAGGTACCGAAAAATGGTTTGGGAAATGATTAAAGAAGTGAGTGAAACAAAATAGATAAAATTTTGTGGAAAATAGGGTAATATTTGAAGAGACACTAACACCCCTACAGCTATATTCGACAGATATGGATAATTACAACTAAAAAGAAGATTGAGTAGAATCCAAAGGGCAGAGATAAAATTTCTGAGGGTTATAGCTGAAAAACAAGGATGAAATAGGTTGAGAAATAAAAGATTCAGAATATATAAATAAGAGTGAACCCTATTATAATTTTATTAACAAGATAGATTTTACTAGGTTGCTATGATGAGGGCCCTTGGAGAGGATGCAGGAAAATGAAAAAGTGGAGGATAGGAAAACCAAAATCGAGGAAAAAGACCTTAAAATAGATGGACAGATTCTATAGAGAATTCACTGAGAAGATATCAGCTCCCTTAAATGAAGAAATAAATGATTGAGAGGGATTTTCAGGACAAGGAAAAGTGGAAAATGATTCTTTCTCCACTGATCACTCACAGGCTCATGGTACTACCCTTGCAGATATATAGTAGATATGAGTATATATATATATATATATATATATATATATATATATATATATATATATATATATATATATATATATATATATATATATATATATATATATATATATATATATATATATATATTAGAGGATGTACCGATACCAGAAAAGAGGCCGATACCGATACCGATACCGATACTCTATTTTTTTAGGTGCCGATACCGATACCGATACCGATACCGATACTTTAATTAATATAATAAATACACAGTAATAAGAAAGAACATTTGTGTACTGCTAGGCAACTCAGGATTGCATTCCCTGTACAACCAATACTTTGGTCATTTATTTCATATTTGGTTGTGCCCAAGTATATTTATTTTATAAATTAAAATAATATCTTTAAAGAATAATAAATGCAAATATAATATTAATAACTTTTTTATGTTTGTGTTTATTCAAAAAATATTCCATTTCCATTTTCCAGCAAGTATTAACAAAGTTTAGCTACTTGCTTTTATGTTTTAACATGATTACAATTTACAAGAAGATTCTTTAACTAGCTACAATATAAAGAATTAAAATAATGATAGAGACCTCAATTAATCAGCTGAAAAGACAAAATAAAAAACGCTATTATTCAAACATGACATAATAATATACTCTTTTAAGATAAAGATAGATATCATTCAATACTCAAATTCAAAAATTCTCAAATTGTTATGCCAAAACATTAAGCTTTCACTAGTATCTGGCGAGAGCCTGTTCCTTTTTGGGTGTTTACATTCCCACCTACACTAAAAATATGCTCGCTCTCGACTGATGAGGGAAGTGCTGATAAATATTTTCTTGCAAGCAGTGATAATTTAAACCTTGGCCCATTTTCATACCACCATATGAAAGGATTCTCTCTGTAGGCTGTGTATCCCTAAGTTTTGTAGAGCCTTAATCTCCTCTTTCATAGATTGCAAATTTGATTATCTTTGCTCCTTGATGACTGTCTCTTCAGTTTGTTTTCGATGAGGTTCCTTAGTGTGATTCCTTTGAAGGTGAATGAGATGTTAATGCAATGTCGGCCATGAGCTTATCAAAGTCTAGCATATCCAAATCCTCTTCATCTTCAGTAGGTTTTTGTGCTGAAAAAAAATCATCGTCACTATTAGTGCTGTTGCCAGGGATTGCTGATAAGGCGGCTTCCACTTCTGTGAATCTTTTTTTTTGTCACGCGAGCAAGCTCCTCGGTTATGCTATTTAAATGCATTCAAGAAGTGGTTCACCGTCAGAGATGCCATTCTTGTGGGGTTTCAGCTAGCTTAAGGAATTCCTTATTCGAACCTTTTATATTAAGGCGTGTCAATTTGGAGGGCAAAAATAAAAATTCGTGTTTTTCGTGAATGGAAGGGGGGTCCAAAAATGTGCCTTTTGATGTGTAATATCCTAAGTTAAAAGGTTTTTCCTTATTCATAAACATTTACCTTGGTAAATTTGCGCTTCATTATAATGTATATTGAAATTTCCGAAAAAAGGGGATAACTTAATATAAACTCCAAGAAAATTTGCTCAAAAAGTGGTTTAATGAAATCAAACTATTATTATTATTATTATTATTATTATTACACTGGCCAACAAAAAAAAATTTTTTTTTTTGCTGCCAAGGATATTTTATCGAATTTATAGTATATCGGGTGTGCTGATTTCAGAAATGACATTAGTTTTCCAAGATTGGCTCTAGTTCTTGAGATACAGGGTGTTCCAGATTTACTCTTATACAAATATCTTTTTTAATGCATATTTTACAGTAATATCGTTTTATTTCTTTTTAAGGGGCTTACCTTTATATATACTTTATTTTTTTCTATTTTCAGAACACTATGAGTACTTCACGAAGAGCCTGTTTGAATAACCCCAATGTATTCTGCTACATCTGTGGTGAATATTGCCAGGAGAACCAAAGAAGAAATATTACTAACTTTGTGAAGCAATCATATCTGGCATACTTTGGAATGAAACTCGGAGACCAAGATAAGTCTTGGGCTCCCCATATGGTCTGTAAAACGTGTGTCGAAAATCTACGTCAGTGGAAAAATGGACGAAGAAAAGGTTTAAAATTTGTTGTGCCTATGGTATGGCGGGAGCCAAAGAATCACCACAGTGACTGTTATTTTTGTTTGGTTAATGTGAAAGGTATCAATCGTTACAAGAAACGTAGTGAATATGAAGAAAGTACTTCTATGGCGACATGAAACAGACTCCGACGATGTCCCCCATCCCAGTGTTCACTACACTCCCAGACCTAGCATTGTCTGATGAAGAAGATATCCAGGATTTGGTGTGCACACGTGCAGATAGTGGTAGTGAATATGAAGAAAGTACTTCTACACACAGCAACAGTTCTCCCAGGAAGAGATCAATGATTTAGTACGAGAGTTAAGTCTCAAGCAAGATTCTGAGCTTTTAGCATCTAGACTAAGTGAAAAGAAGTCTCAAGGCCGAATGTAAAATAACTTTTTCGGACAAGAGGGGTAGTACTTCTTCCATATTTCATTGAAGAAGAAGACCTAGTATACTGTAGGAACATCCCTGGACTACTACTCCAAATGGGGTTACCTAAATACCGACCAGAAGATTGGCGATTGGCGAGAAGCTTGAAGTGTGTTTTATTGTACAATGGCAATAGTTATGCATCGATTCCAATAGGTCACTCAACAAAACTGAAAGAGGAATATGAAAATATAAGAATGATCTAGCAGAAGCTTAGATATAATGAACACCACCAGTGGTCTATATGCGTTGATTTGAAGATGGTCAACATCTTACTTGGGCAGCAAAGCGGATATACTAAGTACCCTTGTTTCATATGCTTGTGGGATAGTAGGGCTAAAGAAGACCACTGGGAAAAAGTTGTATGGCCTACTAGGGAAAATATGACTGTAGGTGCATCAAATATCATTAACGAACCACTGGTTGACAGGGGAAAAATTATTTTCCCACCACTCCACATCAAACTAGGGCTGATGAAGCAATTTGTTAGGGCCCTAGACAAAGATGGTGAAATATTTCAAATATATTTGCAAATTTTTTCCAGGGTTGCGTATGGAGAAACTCAAAGCTGTAATCTTTAGCGGCCCTCAATTTCGCCAAATCATCATGATAACAATTTACAAATTAAATGACTGATATAGAAGCATCTGCCTGAAAAGTTTTGTCTTAGCTAAGTTCAGAACTTTTTGGGCAACCATAAATCTGCCAACTATGTAGAACTCGTACAGAAAATGCTTTCAGACTTCAAAAATTTGAATGCTAATATGAACATAAAAGTTTACTTTCTACATAGTCACTTAGATTGGTTTCCGGATAATCTAGGATGTTATAGTGAGGAACAAGGGGAGAGGTTCCATCAAGATATCAAGGTGATGGAAGAAAGATACCAAGGAAGATGGGATACACACATGATGGCAGACTATTGTTGGAGCCTTCAACGTGATTGTCCACATTCTGCACACAGAAGACAATCATATAGACAGCGATTTGTAATGCATTAATTGTGATTTCATTGTACTGAATTGAATGTTTTGACCTATTAGCATTTTATGTACTTGCTCATTAACAATTTGATATATATCTTTCGTTTTTTTTTGTGAATTACGTTACAACCTAACATAAATTGTTGTTATTAATGTATTTTTATGACCACCCTGTATCTCAAAAACTAGAGCCAACCTAGGAAAACGGAGGTCATATTCAGAATCAGGGCAGCAAGTTACCTATAAAATGACCTTCAAATGTTTTGCCGCAAAATCTTTGTTGGCCAGTGATCAAACACTGTAAACACATTGTAAAAAATATAAAAAGGTTCAACCAACAATATTCATCAAATCTTGCTTCGATTCATTCCTAGACATCATTCATTCTTCTGCTTACTTCCTGGCCTCTAATGAATCTTTCTCGTTTCTCATGAGTATACACTTTGCCAGAAGCTTCTGTTACTTGTTTCACACATCTCTCTATGGACTGTTCATGACATGGCCACTTTGGAACTTGCATTGGCTCTTCAACAAGCTTTCTTATTTCTGATATTTTGAGTTTACAAGTAAATGAAGGTTCAAATACTTTTCCTGACCAGTCTATCAGTTCCAGAAGGAAAGTTGCATTTGGATTTACTGCAGGTGTTTTCCTAGGCCGAACAGATAGGTCTCCTGGTGTATCATCATCTTCATTCCTTAATTCAATTATCTTCTGGACCCCTGCTTTCCTTTCTTCTTGGTCTTCCGAGCATTAAAGTGTCTGAAGCACCATTTCACTAATTGCGAATATCTGCTACTGCCTTCTGAGATTTTAGGAGCTTCAATTGATAAAGAATGTAACGAAGTTCTTCCACCCAAGAGAATTTCGATTTGATTGTAAACCAGC
>JABUQX010094477.1:2500-30000 GCA_015478945.1 Trachelipus rathkii | reverse complement strand
TAGTGGGTGAGGAGAGTTTGTGGTATGAAATGTTAGATGGTGAGCAACTGGGACAAGTATCTGAGTTTAAATATTTAGGATAGCTATATATTGGATGGAAAAGGGAACAGATGAGCAAAGATATAGAAAAAATGGTAGGAAGGTGGCTGGTCCAATTAGATCCTTGGTGGATGTAAAGGGCTAAGTCTTGAGTGCGCTTGGTTATTGCACGTGTTGCAATTTAATTTTAAAAAAAAAAAAATGTTCAAAAAATCAATAATTTTTTTGATTTTTTCTGTTTTTAGGCAAAAATTGCCTTTTTAATTATTATTTTGATAAAATTAGTAAATAATCCTAATTATTACCTAATTAATAATAAGTTTAGTAAGTATTAATTATATATAGTTTAATTACTAGTTATTAAATTATATAATATGTACTGTATAATATCTGAGTAATCATTTTATCTATTTCTTTATTGAAAATGATTTGAAACTATTGATTAATTTGCTATTATTAGTAGATGATAATATACCTTTACCATTAAATTCACGGTGATAAACTAGGAAATAATTATGAATTAGAAAAAAAAAAATTTGCCTAAAAATCAAAAGAACAAAAAATCAATGATTTTTTTGATTTTTTGATTTTTTTAAGGCACAAACTGCCTTTTTAGTTATTATTTTGATAAAATTAGTAATAATCCTAATATTACCTAATTAATAATAAGTTTATAAAGAATTATATTTAGTTATTAAGTTATTTAAATTATATATACTGTACCTGTATAATATCTGAGTAATCTAAATTTATTTATTTCTTTATTCAACATAAAAAATTTGAAAAATACATTGATCCCTTATATTATAGAGATGAAATATACTTATCATTAATTCAGGTGATAAACTAGGAATAAATTATTAATTTAGAAAAACAAATTTGCCTAAAAAATAAAAAAAAATAAAAAAAATAAATGATTTTTTTGATTTTTTAAAGGCACAAATTGCCTTTAATTATTATTTTCAAAAAATTAGTAAATAATTCTAATTATTACCTAAAATTAGTTTAAAATAATTATATATAATATATATTATATATATATATATATATATAACTCATATATATATATATATATATATATATATATATAATATAAACGAAATATATGTGTAAAATATTAAAATATGTCCTCATATTACAAATATAGGAATTATATATAATATATAATATATATATATATATATATATATATATATTAATATATATATATATATATATGTCCTTGATAATAATTCTGAGTAATTCTACTAATTTTATTATTTCTTTATGAAGCAGAAAATAAAAACTACATTGAGGAATTTGCTTATTATATAGATGAAATATACTTATCATTAACTAGATAATAATAGGAATAATTTTATTAATTTGAAAAAAAAATTGCCTTAAAAAAAAAAAAAAAAAAAAAAAAAATCATGATTTTTTCATAAAAAAATCAATTGATTTAATCAACTGATTAAATCAATTTGAATTAATCAGTGCCAACCCTGGTTATGCATGAGGGTATGTAATTACCTATGCTAATCAATAGTAGTGAAACTATTATCTGGAGTAAGAGGTATGCAGATGATACCAAAGTGGACACCTCAGTTAGGAATAGTGAAGGATGTATAAAGATCAAAAAGATCTTGATAAACTTCTTAGGTGGGCAGATAAGTGGCAAATGAATTTAATAGTAAAAAGTGTAAGGTTCTTCACCTAGGTTACTCAAATAAAAGTTTTAACTACAATATGAATGGGGATTAGCTTGAGTCTGTGGACCAAGAAAAAGATTTAGGAGTGATTATAAGCAGTACTTTGAAAGTAGCTAATCAGTGTTTGGAAGCAAAGAATAAAACTAATAAGATGCTGGGAATAATAAATCGCAATGTTGTTTTACAAAGCAAGAAAGAATCAAGTAAACTGATTAAATAGCTATGTTAGCCCAATATAGATTATTGTGCACAAGTTTGGGCCCCTATTAAAGAAAGACTTAGATATTGGCTAGAGAGAGTGCAAAATAGAGCAACAAGGATGATTTCTGGGTTTGAGGGTAAGAACTATGAGGAGAGGCTGAAGGAGTTAGGAATGTTTTCTGTAGAAAGGCGATTTCTCAGAGGGGACGTGATACAAGTCTACAAAATTTTTACATCTATTGATAATATGGAGACCAATAAATTCTTGATAGTAGAGCATGGACGGGAGACCAGGTGGCATAACAAGAAAATTAAAAAGAAAGCATGCCATCTTGATATAAGAAAGCATTCTTTCAGCAATATGGTTGTTAAATTTTGGAATGGTTTGCCACAGGAGGTTGTTGAGTGTGACTCAATTGGCAAACATTAAGAAAGGTTGGATAGGTATATGGATTGATTGGGTATCATATAATATATTTAGACGAAGCCAAATTGGCAGGTTTTTAGTTACAGTAGTTATTAATGTTAGATTGCATGTGTGACCATAACTTAATTGTTAAGGTATGTGGATGGTTTGGGTATCATATATCTTTTTTTTTTTTTTGACTAAGCCAAATTGGTGGATTTTTAGATACAGTAATTTGACAAGCCCTAGGGTGCTTTGTGGATTTGCATGAGCATGTTTGGTTAGTGGGTTGACTGGGACAGTCTCGATAGTCCCATGTGGCTTCTTACTGTCTCTATATTTTTAATGTTCTAATGTATAGATCTAAGGTAAAATGTGTTCAGATGGACAATCTTAGGGGTGTTTTAGGTGCAGGAAGAATTAATAAAATTAGGAATGAACGCATTAGAGAGTTGTGTGGTGTGAAGAAAGGCATAAATGAGAGAATAAAGGAGTATATATATATATATATATATATATTATACTATATAACTATATAATATATATATATATATATAATATATAATATATAATATAATATTATAGAATAAAGGAGTATATATATATATATTATAAATAATATATATATACGGTAATATATAGAATTAACCAAACTTATCCTAACCTGGACTTAGGTTGTAAGTCAACTAACACACCTTACAACAGCGCACTAAGTCCAGATTAGGATAAGTTTGTTTAATTCTTCTAGATTAAGTTACACGTCTTTTATTTTATTTTATACCCATCTTACCAATATATATATATATATATATATATATTATATAATTATATATATATATATATATTATATATATATATATATATATATATATATCATATATATATATATATATATATATATAATATATATATTATATATATATATATATATATTCAGAGTTGAGCTGGTGATGCTGTGCTTACTGAGTATTTACAATCAAGTGGAGGTAATCAAAAATACACATCACATTTGGTCCAGAATGAGCTCATATCCATATGCGGGGACCTAATTTGTAAAAAACATTGGTGGGGAAGTGAACGATAGTAAATACTTTTCACTTTTAGCGGATGGAAACAGCAGACATTTCTGGGTTAGAGCTGTCAATTGGCGTACGTTTCGTTGAGAAGGAGTTGAAAGTTAGAAGAATTTTTAGGTTTTACTCCGTCGAAAAAATTAAGCTGAAGATATAGCAGAAGTCATTTTATTGACTACCAGAGAAGCTTACAATTTAAATATGAATAAAGTCGTTGGACTTGGATTTGATGGATGCTCAACCATGGCTGGAAAAGAAAATGTACAGAAAATAATAAGAAATCAATATCCCAGGGCCAAATTTTTCCACTGTGCTTCTCATCGCTTAAATTTAGTTGTTAATGACTTGAATCTTGTTCCCGAATTTCGAAATACTGTGGGCACAGTGAAAAAAGTTATAAGATTTTTTCGTGAAAGCCCATTGCGTAGAAAACTGATAATGAATATACCAATGCTATGCGAAACAAGATGGTCCTCAAAATACAAGTCTTTCAGAATATTTTTTGAAAATTTAATTCACATTAAATCGGTTTTGGAAACTTTGTCATCAGATTCAGAAGTAACTAAGGCCACAGGAACAGCAGCATTTCAACTTTCGTCAGCAAAAGGAACTCATAAATTCATTATTTACTTAGTTATCATGGCCAAGTATTCCTCTTACTTTGAGCCTGTCCCGAACATTGTTCAAACTAAAACTATCAATCTGGAAGAGGTTCACAGTCACATTGAAAAGGTGTTAGAAATAGTAAAAAACAATAGAGACGAAAAACATGTCGCGTTTGTTTTCAAGGAACTTTTTACCAGTGTTAAGGAACTTACAGAAATTTTTTTTATAGAATTCTCAATGCCACGAATAGTGTCCAAACAAATGCAAAGACCTAACTTTTCATGTAGTTCTGTGGAGGATTATTTCAGAGGTTTCTCTTTTATACCATACCTAGATTCACTGATTTCGTCTCTGCATATCAGATTTTCGGACGACAACAGAATACCAACATTTATCTGTATTTTGCACCCCTCTAGAATTAAAAATTTAACCATATCTGAATAAAACAGAAAAATTGAATAACTTCAAACTATATACAATATTGAGAACTGGAAAGGTGAAGCAGAATCATGGTTCAACTTATGGAAGAAATCAGATGGGGACCAAGGGTTAGATATATAGACGAAAATGTGTGCTATAGTGAACTGATCCTAAAACATGAGCTTTTTTTCCCTGTTGTTTTACAAGCAATTAAAATTCTTCTAACGCTTCCACCAATGACTTGTACAATTGGAAGATCATTCAGCACTTAAAGAAGAGTTAAAACTTGGCTAAGGTCAACTATTTCTGAAGATCGATTAAATGGATTATGTTTGCTCAGTGTTCACAGAGAAAAAGTTTTGAAAAAAAAAACACAACTAATTGATGATGTTATAACAGAATTTGGAAAGAAAAGAAGATGATTAAATTTTTATTTCCAAAATAAACCAATAATTTAACTGAAATAAAAACAATTAATTAGTTAATTTAAAGTGCTTGCCTCAACCAAATCCAAATATTTTTTGCAACTACTTTTATAGTTCATTTTACTTGTGATTAAAGTAAACTAAAAAAGGTCATATATGACTTACACAGTCTTTTCCAAATTTAATTTCTGACTGACATAATTAAGCATTCAAAATTAGACATTTATTATAAAATATAAATTTGGATTCAAATAGTAAATACAGTGCTGCCGGTGCGTAAATGTCGAAGAAGGTTCGAAGAACAAAAGAAAAACGCCAAAATAACCTTGTCAGTATTCATTATATACCGGTATATATTATACGGTATATATATAATATATATATATATATATATATATATATATATATATATATATATATATATATATATATATATATATATATATATATATATATATATATATATATTGAGATAGATTTAACTATCTTTCTTATTTTTCTCCTTCCCACAGAACTAGATTTTAATATCTATTGATCCATCAAGAGGAAGTCTGGATCACAAAAAGTAAAAGGAGACAAAAACAAAAAAAGAGGAAAAATACAATTAGAAGAAAAATAAAAATATACTAAAGACAGTACAAAAGTGCAAAAGAAAAGAACATAAAAAGAAACAAAACGAAGACTAAAGAATATAAAAAGAAACCAAAACAAAGAATAAAGAACATAAAAAGAAACAAAACGAAGAATAAAGAGCATAAAAAGAAACAAAACGAAGAGTAACAAGAAGACGTTACACCCTTATCAAAGGGTAACTTGCATTTTATTTTATTTTTGTTTTATTGATTGATTGCTTGAATTATATGAAGTCCATTTTTTATAATGATAATAAAGATGACAAACTGAATAAAATAAGGATTTTGTTATGATGAGACTTTAATTGTTAGAGGATAGATCTATAAAACAAAAATTATGTAAATTCAGTAAGGAATGGGAATTTTTGTGTGCTAATTCCTGTTTCCGGTTCAGGTCCCGACGTGAGGAGCCATTTTTGGTGAAGACAAGAAGACAAGACAGTCTACCCTTATAAAAGGGTAAATTACAGTTTATATTTATGCAAATTTAGAACGATTGATTAAGTAAATCGGATGGATGGGAAATTGTGATGTACTGACTTATATTTCTTGTTCAGGTCCCGATTGTAAGGCAGTATTCAAACAGCGAATTTGAAGAAAACCAGCAGCCATTTTTCTTGGAAGATCTAGATCATTACTCTTAGGGAGCATAATTACCACTGTGGAGTTCCCCTTTTTCAAATTGTTTTGAGTTTCATTCTACGTAATAATGGTCTTCCCCAAGGTACACCCTACTTTATAATGTTCAACAATTTAGTAGATATAAATTGGATTCAATTTAATTTGGCCATCAGCAACTAAATTACATTTACCAATTCTCTTGCACTTATTAAAGCCGCACATCCGCACTTATTGAAGCCGCACATCCGCACTTATTAAAGCCGCACATCCGCACTTATTAAAGCCGCACATCCGCACTTATTAAAGCCGCACATCCGCACTTATTGAAGCCGCACATCCGCACCTATTAAAGCCGCGCATAACTAATTCTGTAATTTGAACTATTAAAAGTACGTCAAAAAAATTGTTATATAATTGCCGTCCGTTTGTCCGGAAATCGATCTTAATTGTTTTTTTTGACTTTATTATGTTATAATATTCTTCATCTTATATAAATTATTTTTATTTTTTTCATTTTTATCGATATTATTATTATGAATCATATTATTTATTCTCATTCCATATATATGTGTATGTATATATACATATACATGTATTTATAGCAAGTTAAATTGTACATATAATTATACATATAAACGAAACATTTATTTAATTACTAAGCATTAAAGTTGAAAAACCAACCAAAAGTTTTAATAATCTTTTTTTTATTATTTATTTATAAAGAGGTTACATTAATGGATGAGTCGTAAGTTTGAAAGCAAATAAGGTCAGAATAATATGGTGAGTACCAAAAATCAATAACAGTGGATATAGCCCCACTGTGGTTGCAGTTTAATCCCACCTAGTTTATTTCCAACAGGCATCATCATTCTAAGGAAACAAAAAGAAGGTTAAGGAAAGAAGTAATATTAAATAAGAGAAGAAATTGCAAGAAGGAAAGGAATACACCACTGCGCTACTCCAGATAAAGTAAAAGAAGACCTCCAGAAGTTAAGCTCGCCAACATCAGGTGACAGTGCTGGAGACTTCTTGGGAAGAAGAAGAGTTCCTGTGTTATCAGGTGGGGCTCTTTTCTCTCTTGGTTAAATTCTATTAACATAAATTGGTAGCAGAGAGTAGTTGTTCCTTTTTATATATATATATTATATATATATATATATATATATATTATGTTATATATATATATATATATATAGTGAAATATATATATATATATTATTATTATATATATATATATATATATATATATATATATATATATATATATATATATATATAGATATATAGATATATATATATATATATATATATATATTGTATATATATATATATATATATATATATATATATATATTTATATATATATAAATATATATACTAAAAGTTTGAACTTTTTAAGTATCCATCTGAAGGTGGCAGGATAAAAGAGAACTTTAATAATAAATAAATTTAATACAAAATATGGTAGCGTAATACAACTTCGGAGTAAGCGTGCATAGGTTCAATATTTACATAAATGGGAATAAAAAAAAAGATACATAAAAAGGGAGTAAGATTGACTACAAACTTGGGGTAGTACCAGCTACCGGGATAAAGGGAGCAGTACCAGTACTAATTAGTAACTACTAAAATGTCTGGTACCAACCGGACAGGTGGGAGTAGCTGTTAGGCTAAGCGACGGTACCAACCGTCTCAAAGGGAACAACCTTTGGTACCAACCAAAGACTTGGGTTTGGCAGATAGTACCAACTAAATGCCGGGGATGTCAACTCAGTACCAACTAAGTCTGACGGGTGGGAATAGCTAATTAAAGCTAGGCGACAGTACCAACTGTCTCAAAGGGAACCAATCTTTGGTACCAACCAAAAGCTTGGGTTTGGCAGATAGTACAGACTATTAACTCGGTACCAACTAAGTTAGACGCCAGCTGAAAAGTTAGACCTTTCTAAATTAGTTAGACTACAGTATAGCAGCATATATATATATATATAAATATATATATATATATATATATATATATATATATATATATATATATATATATATATATATATATATATATATATATATGGGCGTAGGCAGGGGGACAGGGGGCACTTGCCCCCCCTAAATCTTGGCGAAACAAAAATTATGAACCTTATATGTTTGCCAGACGATGTTTTTAAGGGATTAGTAGTAGAAAAGAAAAAAATTCAACAATCGATAGATAATGTAGTAATTACTAATTACGTAACGTATTATATTATTTTTTCTAAAGTTTAAATGTGTTTCGTTTTCATATTGGCTTAAAGTCAACTAGCTGTGCTTTTATACAGCTGGATTCTTCAGACATTATTCTCCGCTAGAATTTTCAGTATATTTCGATAGCATTTGGCGGCTGACAAAGCTGTTAAATCAATCTCGGAAGGCGTACCCATTGATATGAAGATTCACACAAAGCATTATAAACAATTGGCAGAAAATAAAAAGAAATATTACAGCAATTTTGAAAAACTATAATTATATATATATATATATATATATAGTAGTTAGTATATATATATATATATATATATATATATAGAAGAAGTTATATATATATATATATATATATATATATATATATATATATATATATTAAAGATATTATATATATATATATATATATATATATATATATATATTTTTATAGTTATCACCACCGCTCACGGTCAAAGCCCTATTCAAGGAGGGGGTGTTAAAATTAACAAAAATTAAACTAACACAAATTACGCAGATGAGCACAGACGCGGGGCTTTAAAGTGAGGATTAAATTGAGTAGGAAAACACACAGAAGAGAAGGATATCTGGCCAGAACAGAGGTGGCAGGAAAGAAGGAGGCACCGCAGCGAATCCAGTCTGGAGTTGCTGATATCAACACAAAACTCATGTGCCGACACAGCACCCCTTGTGCTACGAGGGCGTCTTATAGGTGGTGGCACGCGAGTGGAAAGTTCCCTTCGAGCACTTGCCGCTACGGTTCCTAAGAAAAGCGATAAAGCACCAACATCGCGCCACAAACATATAATGCGAACTAGAAAGAACAGACAGTTTATAAGTTTTGCCTTGACTCGACCCCCTATCCAAAAGCCGGGTGAAATTAGAGCCCCCCCCCAGAGCAGTACTCCCTACAAGGGCGGATGAGGCCCTTGTATAACTGGAGAATTGTGAAGAGGAAAAAAAGTCTCAGTCTAAACAGAACTCCCAGTTTTCTTTTGAGGCCAGCTCTTAGCAACCGTTGTGATGAGGTTTTAAGACATTTTTTTTGTTTATGTTAAGGCCAAGGATGTTTAATATTGTCAACAGAGAAATGAGAGAACCGTCGAAAGAGATAGGAAAGCTAAAAGGTGTCTTAGAGAGGAGATTTGTAGTTGAGTTTTAAAGAATTGAATTTCACAAGGTTCAGACGACCCCACCCGAAATTCTTTCCAGATCAGCGAGAATAGAATCAGAAAGATTAAGACGAGAGCAATTCTAGAATTAAAAGAAGGGGCAGAATTGAGAAATGAGTTGAAGAATGAAGGTCGAGTCATCGGCATATGAGTGAATAGAGTTGGATGAGGGGAGATCATTAATGAAAAGTAGGAATAAAGGTAGAGATAAGACAGAACCATGAGGAACACCACTAATGACAGAAAAGGAAGTCGCCCATCAACAACAGCTGATATTGAGCGATTTGAAAGAAAACTAGACATAAGTAAGCAAAGAGAAGGAGGAAACCAAAGGAGGGGACTTTGAGAGCAGCGACGCGTGCCATACCCGGTCAAACGCTTTGGATATGTCAAGCGCCACACGTAAGTCTCCTGCAGTTCCTAAGGGCGGAAAACCACAAATCAGTAAGATAGGAAAGTATTTCGCCAGAGCGCCGAAAGCCGAACTGGCGATCGGAAAGAAGTGAATGAGAGTCCAGAGATCTTAAGAAGTGAGAGTTGAGAAGAGTTTCAAAGATCTTAGATAGAATACAAGCAAGAGCTATAGGGCGATAGTTGGGAAGGATCAGAGCGGCTTCCTTTTTCGAAATAGGTAACGTGTGCGTGCTTCCAACACTGAGGAAAAAGTGTTAGTGAGACAAAGAGAATATAGTTGAACGAGTGGGCGTGGTGGATGGTACTACACACTCCTCAAACGTGGAGGAATGCCACCCAGGCCACCCGGCCTTCCTAACGTTCGTAGATTTCAGGAGCCCATGCACCTGATCGAATGTAATCACAGGCAAAGGCATAGACACCTGAGAGGAGAAGGAGGAGGATGAGGAATACCAGAATCGTCCAGGGTTGGTGCTAGGAGGAAAATAGGAGGCGGAAGAGATTGGCCTTTTCAGTTGGAGAATTGGCTTAAAGAACCATCAGAAAAAATAAGAGGAGGAAAGACAGATCTGCAGAAGTTACTAGATGTTTTGGCAAGAGGTCACAAAGATTTGTCAGTCGGAGAACCAATGAGGTTAGCGCACTTTCGTTTGATGAATAGACCGCTTTGCTCGTCGAAGAGTATCCCTGCAACGATTTCTAGCAGAATGAAAATTAGCAAGAGTGATAGGGGAACGAGAATTTTCCACTCCGATAGCACTGCTCCTAGCCAGAATGCAATAGAGAACAAAGCACTGTCGAACCCTGGATTATGAGGAGAGAAATATTTAGTCGAAGAGAAGGAATGAGCCTGCTCATCCCATCAACGATTACAGCCCCACCTTATCGGCAGAAGTCGAAGCGCGTCACCAGAGACAAAGTAGTCACTCCAATTATAGCTAGCGTAGAAGAGACACTAGTCCTTCCAATCAACTCGATTAAAGTGCCAGAAAATACCACAGAGGAGGATGGAGCTGAGAAAGTATTTAAATTAAGAGATATAAGGTTGTGGCCAGATTTACACCAATAAGAGCGAAGGTGGTGTATTTATAGAGAGAAGGATTAGTGGTGAACATAAGTCGAGTGTGTTCAAGAATTGGTTGAGACGATCCGGAATGTTCTTTGATTAGTTGCCCCAGATCGTTGAGAATGCTGAATGATTCGCCTCCTCCCCACCTAAATCAGTATGAGAGGACCCCAACCATCCAGTGTTGTGTACATTCATTGAAATACCCTAATTAGAGGACCTCAGTATTTGGATGAGAGGATATAGTCTCGTGAGTAGTAGTAAGATATTCAAAGAAGGGGAGTGAAAATCTGTTCTATTAGAGAACAGTAGCAGAAACACAAGATACAGGAAGGAAGAGATTTGACCATAGAACATCGAAGTTAAGAGATTCGAGATTCACGAGACGTTACAGGAGTATTAATGTTTACATAGGCACACACTCCACCCTTCAGACGGGAAATTATGAAATAAGTTATAGTTGGATACATTAAAGAGTTAGAGGATGAATTTAGCCATCTGAGTCTCAGACAAGAGCAAAGTTAGGTAATATATATATATATATATATATAGTTATATATATATATATATATTATATATATATATATATATATATATATATATATATATATATATATATATATATATATATATATATATATATATATATATATATATATATATATATATATTGTAAAGTTTGAACTTTAAATATACGACTAAAGGTGGCAGGATAAAAGAGACAACTTTAATAATAAATAAATTTAATATAAAACAGGTAGCGTACACTTCGGAGTAAGCGTGCATAGGTTCAATATTTACATAAATGGGAATAAAAAAACGATACATAAAAGGGGGCAAGCTTGGCTACAAACTTGGGGTAGTACCAACTACCGGGATAAAGGGAGCAGTACCAGTACCAACTAGTAACTACTATACTGTCTGGTACCAACCGGACAGGTGGGAGTAGCCGTTAGGCTAAGCGGCAGTACCAACTACCTCAGAGGGAACCAACCTTTGGTACCAACCAAAGACTTGGGTTTGGCAGATAGTACCAACTAAATGCCGGGGATGTCAACTCAGTACCAACTAAGTCTGACGGGTGGGAATAGCTAATTAAAGCTAGGCGACAGTACCAACTGTCTCAAAGGGAACCAATCTTTGGTACCAACCAAAAGCTTGGGTTTGGCAGATAGTACCAACTAAATGCCGGGTGGGAATAGCCAGATTACTGCTAGTGGCAGAGAGAACTCTAAGGAGATCAACTCCTTGTTCTTCCTGTTGAGTAGATTTTCGGTGCCTAAGATATTCTGAAATGAAGTTTCAACGGTCGAGTCTTAAATAATAATGAACTACAACTAAACTAAGTTTATACAATATAAATAAAATGATAAACTAACTTATATCAAAATTAATTATACTTACTCAAAAATAAAGGGTAACTAAATATTCTTTAATCTCCCATTATAACTAGATAGGACTAAATATATACAAAAATATTGTTAACCTTATAAAAAAATATATTATACACAATTACTTTACCTAAGAATATTTAAAATTAATAAAATAAATAAATACATCAAATTATATCAAATTTAATAAATCCTGTGGCTTATTTATTTATAATAAACTTAAAGCATTCCTAAAAGTAATTTTATCCTTAACAAAATAAATCAAGATGGTTACAGTCACGTACTCTAAAAATGCCAACCGAAATAAATAACAATAATAAGAATATTAAAGTTATTTATGGAAGAAACTAATGTTATTCGTAAATGTTATTTCATAACACATTTAACTATAAATAAATTATTTGGATAACTAGGAATATATAAAAAAAACATAAATCTATTAACTAACTCTTAAAATTACGACGAATCAAACTTAAAATGGAAGCTTTGGTCACAACTTTAATAGGTCTTTCAAAAATATAAAAGTGAGGAGCTCAAAAAGTTAAAACAGCAAATCTAAACGATATTAAGTAATTTAACAAATAAATAATGATTTTACCTTATATATTATTGAATAATAAATAAAAAAAATGATACAGATTTAATAAAATAAACCTAATAAAGCTTATAAAAAGACAATAAAATAGTAATTAAATTACTTTAGTTGTCCATAAATATTTAGTTTGCATCAGAGAAAACCGAAATAAAAGATATAACTTTTATAAATGGAATGGCAATTTTTAAGTCTTCAACAAATCAGAACTTTAATTTTACAACGATTTATGAAATGAAATATATATCAAAAAATAGAGAAAAATAAACTTCATTATATAAAAATAACGTTTTTCTGAAATAATATCTGCAAATACCTTTTCCAACCGTCTTTTATTGGTAAATGAGTCTTTTATCATAAAATACGTGAGCGGATCCTTTTTAAAAGGTAAACTAATCTATTTTATTTTTTTAAGATTTTATATAATAATAAATTTTTTTACAATATATATATATATATATATATATATATATATATATATATATATATATATATATATATATATATATATATATTATATATATATATATATATATATATATATATATATATATATATATATATATATATATATATATATATATATATATATATATATATATAATATATATATATATATACACAGAGGTAGGCATCGTTACTCAAAAAATAGTTCTGTTATCGTTACTCTGTTACTCGGAAAAAGTAGTTTCGTTATCGTTATTCCGGTTTCTTTGAAAGGAAAGTAACGAAGTGCCGTTACTGTTACCCGTTACGTTTAGCTTTTCAATACGACATTAATTACGTGGTATTCAGGCACCTTCTATTGGTTTGTGTATACAAATTTTTCAACATTATCATTATTATTAAAAACATACCCCAAAAAGACAACCCTGCGCACTCAAGACTTAATCCCTTTGCATCCACCAACGATTTAATTGCACCAGCCACCTTCCTACCATTCACAACTTTCCTACTACACTCTGCATCATCCGTTCCCTTTTCATCCAACATATACTAAATATTTAAACTCAGACACTTGTTCAGCGCTCACAATTTACTATAATCACTAGATAACTGCCTCTACACCATATCTCAACCACTGGTCCCAAACATCTCCTTTTACACACCCTGCCAAATCTCTACCAATCCTCCTCAAACTCTCTCAGATTTGCCACACAAAACCAAATCATCCACATATAATAGGTAGGGGCATCCTCCACTCTCTTCCATTCTCCATAATTCTAACCGAGATTGTGGAGTCGGAGTCGGAGTCGAAGTCGGTCGGAGTCGGTAATTTGAAGAGGGTGGCGGAGTCGGTGTCGGAGTTGGTAATTTGAAGAGGGTGGTTTGGAGTTGGAGAAAATTTGAAAGGACTCCACAACCCTGATTCTAACACCATCCCCAGCCATCCCACCTCTAATTCTTTCATAACCCCATCCATATACAAATTGAATAACCAAGAAGACATAGCACATCCCTACCTCACTCCGCTATTAATATTAAAACAATCACTTTCAACTCCATATATTCTTACACACGCTTTACTATCGTCATATATACTTTTGATTCCATTCAGAAGCTTACCACTACCACCAACACCATATATCAATAACACCTGTCATAGAACTTCCGTATTAATCATTTCATACGCCTGTTTGCAAGTAGTAGTTCTTTATGCCTACATAGTTCGTCTTGTATTTTCTCTAATTATTTTTTTCGCGGTAAATACTTGATTCACATCATCTACCACTTAAAGCTACCTTGTTCTTCAATCAATCCTTCAATCACTGACGCATTCTTTGACCAAAATATAAGTATATATCTCCTACTACACTTAATAAACTAATTTCCAATAATTCCTACAGTTACTCTTTATCCCATTTACCCTTATATAAGGGTACTATTACTGCTCTCTTCCAATCACTGGGAACATACATCCATAAAAATTTTGTTACACAACTTCCAAATCCAATCAATCACCATCTGCCTCTGTTCTTGATCATTTCACTGTAATTTCATCTATACCTGAAAGTGATTTCACATTCTGTAACTTTCTCGCTCTACACACACCAATCCCCTACTACACCCCTCATGCCCCAAATAATTCATCTTGGCACCATCAAACTCACACATTCCCATCACCCCCTTCAGCACATCTCATATGTACCATGTCCCCTACCACACCTCAGCCACTTCTATCCCATCAGTTACGGAAAGCACCATCCTCATTCAGCCATTCTTATGTAAATTCTCGTTCTTTTTTATATATATATATATATATATATATATATATATATATATATATATATATATATATATATAATGGATTTTTTGACCCTTTCGGGTGGTCAACTGGCTAACAACATTCAAAAAAAGTCGAACAAAATGTAACGGACTAAAAGTAACGGAGGAAAAAATAACGGAACTTATTCGGAGCGTTACATGAAAGAGAAAGTAACGAGTCCGAATAATCTTCGTTACTGAAAAACTAGTTCCGTTAGTATTTGAGTAACGGAATAACGGATCGTGCCCATATATACACATATATAAATATATATATATAGCATATATATATATATATATATATATATATATATATATATATATATATATATATATATATATATATATATATATATATATATATATATATATATATATATATATATATATATATATATAGATATATATATATGTATATATATATGCAAGATATATTATTATTATATTATATATACATATATATATATATATTATTATATATTATATATATATTATTATATACATATTATTACATATATATATATATATATATATATATATATTATATATACATATCACCTTCAACCCTAGTCCTCATGTATGAAAATGGGTAAATTCTATTATTATATATATATATATATATATATATATATATATTATTATATATATATATATTATTATTATATATATATATATATATATATATATATATATTATTATTATATTATTATATATATATATATTATTATATATATATATATATATATATATAGTATAAGTCTCAGTGTTCTTACAGTTTCTTTTTTTCTCAGTATAAGAGATATTTGCTTAAACTTGAATACACTCATATGGATAAGCCGTCCGTGTTTTCTTCAGTCTGTAGATGGTGAGGCTGCTCGAGGGTGAACGTTGATACAGCTAATGCCCGCACCGCTTTCCGCGGTGAGATTAGCCTAACGAGAGCGCTGAGCGTGATGATGTACTCGCCGCAGACGAGATTACGTCAGGCGAGCGCGCGCATACACACACATTATTAATGTTATTATTATTATTATTGTTATGTCGAAGATTCGTTTCCTCGAAGAGAAATGAATCTGAGTCGAAAACCGCCTCCTGTAAGGAAACGTTTTTTTTTTACATTTGATCTCTGACTCCGTCCAGACTGCGCCTGGCTCCTGACTCTGCCTGACTCCGGCTTCAAGTCACCTGGCCTCTGATCCTACCAGCTTCTGAAGTTTTTATTTTTATTATTACATTTTTTATTACATTATTACGTTATATTATTATTATTATTCACATGAGTTATTATTATTATTATTATTATTGCCATTACATTAATATTAGGTAGTAGTAGTAGTAGTAGTAGTAGTAGTGGTAGCAGGTGTATGTAGTATAGTGTAGTAGTGCGGTGTAGTGTTAGAGTATCGTGGTCGCGAGCTAAAAATTTCCTGAGTGCTGATGGGAGGCCCTAGCACAGTTGTTATCCATGGGTCCCCCAGCGTTAATTCCCACTCATTGTGTCGAAGTACTCAATTGGCCGAAAGGCGAGAGGACTGTGAGCTAGCCTCTGCGGACAGATTTGCCGACGAGGCCGAGTGAGCACTCCGGCACCGGCGCCGGAGTCGATGCAGAGCCGAGCGACAAACGTCGTATAACACGCTGGTGTCCTTATGTTATCGAGCTCGTAAATCTTCGAATATGATTATAAGTCCATAGGCGGCTTAGACCCCCATTAAACCTGACTGAAAAAGAGCACAGAATGCAAACAGAGACGAAGGCGGAAATGTTAAAGGCGATGAATAAGGAGGAGCAATGGTGTTATTTGACTCCGGAGAGTAGAGTTGACAGATGTAGTTGGCGTGCGCTGGTCGCAGTGCCGAGTTACCAAATATTTTGTGTAATGCCAATGTTGGTGTCCTTATATGTTATTAAGCTCAGATTTCGAAAATAATGTTCAGATCATCGTTGTCAAATAAAACAGCAATAAATAGTTGGGCCAGGTTAGCTGTTCTCTTATTCTTTTTATGTTTAGAACTTACAAATTTACGTGCTTTTGTTATTACCTAGCAGTAAATCACTAAATAAAATCATCATTCAGCCAGCACTGGTCCTCCTTCCCACCACCTGTGATCTACGACTATTGATTAAGGTTCACATTTGAGTGTCATTTTTGGATAAACATAACATAAATCAAGTTCTTTATACAACATTAGCGTTGATACGTAACAAAGTTTTTCACATTACGCTTACTTAGTATCACTGAACCATGACATAACTCACAACGAAACTCAACACATTTCCAAGCAAATAAGCAGTCATCACAAACAAAAGATCAGTACTAACACCAGTAAAGTACCTATGAGAGCATGCAAATACAGTAACTTACCACTTTGTCAGCATGCATCTAACATACCAAATGTTAATTTTACATTAATTTACTATAACCCAGTGTAAATCCATCAGACCGACGAAAGTATGCAGTCGTCACAAAGTTTTCATATTAATAAAGTCAACAGTAACACAATAGAACTACATCATAATGTATGCCAGCGCAAATCTGACATCTTAAGCAAGAATAAACTGCTAACATAACAAAGTTTTCTCTGCTTATCAACGGTAAAATAACTGGTCAAGACTCACAATAAAAACATAACTATCCATGTTTTTATCAGCCGAGCACCTCAACATGGTCAGCACTTACATTAACATAGTACATTTAATTAAAATTTATGAGACCTACTTCATCCTGCATAATACGCAGGTAAAGACAAAGAGTAAAGTTTTACTCTATGTAAAGCAACTATGAACAGATAACGCATTTTAACATTACCACACTGGTATATACACACACCATTATCATCGTTATTAAATCAGACGAATAAATAGCAACATTAACAACTTAAGTCAATAAAAGTTTAACATATGTGGGACATTAACAATAATATTTACCAAAATGATTATAACGACGCAACCATAATATCGAGTAAAAGATCGAACACGTGCAAAGTTTTTGTGCTTTGTGACTACCTCCTCTCGCAGTATCAAAACTTTAAACATGAAAACATTTTATGTTTAACCATTGCATAAAGTGATGCAATCCTTACAGGCTTGACTCTCCGGCAGGGAATATAAGCAATGTAATATCACCATTTCCCGGCTTCACGATTAAATAGTAGCCACACGCACCGTTGGGTTACGTTCAGAAGATCGGCAACGCGGGCACGGCGTCACAGTACAACAAAAACATCGACTGACGGAAATCGTAAACGTAAACAACCTCTGTAATGATAATCAGAAGAAAACAAGATCATAACGGTTTATTGAATATATCAGTTCAGTATATCTCGTTAGAGCCAATTGGTCAAATAACAACACAACAACAACAACAGCAACAATAACAATATAGCATTAAAATGCTCTTTTATAGTGGGCCACCAAAGAACGTGCTGTATTACTGTTAATGCATACGCCAGAATCCAGAATATAATGCCGTCAAATCTACCTACGTTAGAATAAACAATTAACATTAACAAAGTTCCATATAACAGCAAAGTAAAGCACGCCATACGTACAACGTAATTGCCACTTTTTCGCGTTATTGTCTCTTAACATATCACAGCTAATTTAACATCAACAACTGATTTGCGTAGATTAGAGGTCATTTTCGATAAACATATACAAATGAGTTTATATAACTGGTCGAATATGCTGCAATATGGTCATGTTTTCATATACAGCACCATATGAATCAACCAAGAAAATGGGTTAACGATAAATTCAACACACGGCTAATTTAACATTGTTGTTCCACATACTCCGTAAAAACATTGCATAAAACGGGCCTATCATGTCTTCAATTAGCACGTTACTCTACATTGACGATGGGTTATTTACCCGCGATTTATTATATTATTCAACCAATTATTATACAGAAACAACCGAACATAACAAAGTTCATTCAAATACATGCGTCAGTTTCTTATACTAACCATCGAAGTGCCGACGTAACACGTTTGTTGTCGCAACATAACATACCTGAACTAAGAATGGTCGTGTTAACGATAAATTTAACACACCAGTACGTAAATGACAAATTATCAATAATTTCGTTATTTACCAGGTACTAATATTCGTATTAAAACGCAAGTTTACTTCACGTTGCTATACCAGTATATCAATGCTACTCTATTAATCGTAATATTTAACAAGTTTACATAAACCCGTTCAATCATCACAAGCCGACAGCATACGGCGACGTACGAATGTTTATTATCATCCGTAATGCGACCAAAAATATCATAACTGCCTGCATCCCTCGACGAACAGTTTAACCAAACATAACAAAATAACAAAGATAAAAAGTTCTTTGAATAAAACATCACAGTAAAGCGTAATAGTTTACTGATTTTAAAGAATCAGTAAACAAATTACTTCATCTCAGCAAACAGTATCACAGACTATTGAACTGTTGATTCTTCATTTCGAGCCGCCTGATAAACACAACATAAAATAAGTTCTTTGTAGCGACTACGAATAGCGACACCAGATCTTCGGTTGCGATCTATTGAACTGGCTGATCGTCATATTTCGCAGTGTCATTTTGATAAACATAACATAAAAATAGTTCTTGTTACTGATTCACGAATATGCGATTACCGGGTCAGTGTTTAGCATCAATGTTACTGATATCAATTGCCGCAACTGCAAAATATAATGTCGCAACCTAACATACCTATAGCGTGGCGAGCCAATCATACTTCTCATTTTCAAAGCAAAGGCTAACATAACAGTACATCACGCGATGTTCATCTTCGCTCATATCAGCAACAGCCATATCTGGGTCAAAAAGCATCCCTTAACAGTGACCACCCACAAAGATACCACCATTGCTCATCAGTAAACACCATTCGAGTAGTAACACAGCTTGACCTATGAATAAACGTATAAAAATTTAGCTAAACCTAACATACCGTCAAACCCACCTAAGATCATCGTCAATTAATAAAAATCATCATTTCTTCAACAAATCACAGCGTTTCATTACGTCATAGTATATTTAACATAACGTACTAACTTGCGACAAACAGTTTTCGTCAAATCGTTATGTCTAAAGCTGAACACATTATTTTCCGATGTATTCATGAGCATGAACTTTAGTGGGGGATCACCGCGAAGCAAGAAAGTACCTTCTGAGATGGGGTTCGCCTTCTTTCCCTCTTCAGAAAATAGTCACTAAAAACACTGAAGGTTCAACGATCGTACGCGATTTGACAGTAATGTGCACTGTAGCGATCACTGAGGTCACACCCCAGTAAGAGAGATACATGAAGACCCATCTTGGGTACCCTGAAGGGATGGAAGTGGGTGGGCACACTTTGGCTGTGCCCTTATAAATCAGTTATTAATTCCTTCAGGGTAAATTCTGTAAGATGGGTCTTCATGTATCTCTGGGGTGACCTCCAAGTAGTGCTTACAGTGCTTACATTGTTATCAAATCGCCTCTGTATGATGCGCTGCTGCCAAATCTACCAGTTTTGAATTGATATTTCTCTGAAAGGGGGAAGGGCTGAGGCCTTACCCCTCCCTCGGAGGGGTAAAGCCCGCTTACACTGCTTTAGCATCCCCGCAGGATTCATACCTTTCATGGAGCGCATCCTCTAGCTTTCTCGGAAGGTAATGTTGCTTCTTAGATACTCTTTGGTTGATGAAACTGTTTATTCGTAAGTTAGGTACGTTATGTTAAATATTACTATGGACAATGTGGAAATAACAATGATTTGTTAGAGAAATGATGAGTTTGTAAGATATCTACTGTGTTAACTGACGATGATGTGTTAGAAACGAGCCTAGGTTAAGTTTCTTATTGAGTAATGTTATTAGGTTTGCCCTCAGAATTTGCTAATACCCGCTGTTTATTCATATAGGTCAAATGATGTTATACTGGAAATATAAGTGACACTTTGATGAAGGTAGGTCAATTCATAGTTCAAGATGGTGGTATCTTTGATAGATTGGTCACTTTGTTAAGGGGGATTTTGTTAGATAATATATTTCCTTTACATGTTGCTGATATATGAAAAGTGGAAACATAT
Organism: Trachelipus rathkii; assembly: GCA_015478945.1. Taxonomy (NCBI): domain Eukaryota; kingdom Metazoa; phylum Arthropoda; class Malacostraca; order Isopoda; family Trachelipodidae; genus Trachelipus; species Trachelipus rathkii. Next base: position 8,677 of record JABUQX010094477.1, on the reverse strand, counting down.
CGCGTATTGTGGCGACCTGTTAGCCTTTTTACCTTTGAAAAGTAGGAAATTTTCAGGATCTTAGCTGATTGGTTCATACGCTATGGCGTTAGGTTTGCATTTGCACATTATATTCTAGTTGCGGTGATGATGTTAGCTTTATTGATGCTAAACTTTGTTGGTTAATCATATATTCAGGTTGTTATATAAAGAACTTATTTTTATGTTATGTTTATCCAAATGATACTGAAATATGACTTGAATCAATAGTTCAATAGGATCACAGCCGGGTTGGTTAAGCATATATATTCGTAGGTCAGTATATGTAAAGAACTTATTTTTATGTTATGTTTATCCAAAATGATACCTGAAACATGACTTGAATCAATAGTTCAATAGATCACAGCCGGGCGGGATGGGTAGGGGACCGCTGAGATGGCAGTTTGATTTACTGATTTACTGACTTATTGCTTTAAGGTACGTAAAATTACGGTTTATCAGATATTTTATTCAAAGAAACTTATTTTTTCTGTCAGGATAAAATTTTGTTGTTTTTGTTATGTTTGGTTAAAACTTTATGTTTGTAAATTATTCAGGGGGATTAAGATATTTATGAGGTTATGAGATGAATTTTTTTGTTAAATGTTACGAAGTTGATGTAAAACATTTGTTACGTCAGCATTATATTCTTTGTCGGTATGATGATTAGACAGGTTTATGCTAAACTTTTGTTCAGTTTGACCAGCGGATGCGGCCTACGGTTTGATATGCTAGAGATATGCTTGAAAAAGTGTGTGAATAGGTTGGGTGTTTTGAAGTGAAGTGTTAGTACTTACCGTTGTTAGCAAGTAGTTTGTTAATGTTAGTGGTTTATTTGCGTATGGTGTTAGGTTTGTCGTTGTACATTACATTCTTAGTTCAGGTTATGTTATGTTAGCTTTTATTAATGTGAAAACAATAAAGCATATAATCGATGGTTAGTAAATAAAAAAATATTTTTTTTTTTTTTTTTTGTAAAAATTTTTTTTTTTTTTAGTTATTCGTTTTGGTCTGTATGATAATTGGACAAGATTATGATAAATCCTTGTTAAAATTACCTCGTCAATGTAAAATTAACGTTAATATGTTGAGATATGTTTGGAAAGTATGAATAGGTTACGTTTGTATGCAATGTTAGTTACTTTACAGGTGTTAAGGGTGGAACTTTGTTAAACTTTATTCGTGCTAAGTTGTGTTAGTTTGTCGTTGTACATTATTTTCTTAGTTCATATGATGCTATGTTAGCTTTATTAATATGAAAACCTTGTTATGTTAGCATATATTCGATGGTTAGTATATAAAGAACTCATTTTGTGCTATGTTTATCCGAAATGATACTCTAAATGCTACGTAAATCAGTTGTTAATGTAAAATTAACATTGATATGTTAGAGATATGCTTGAAAAAGTGTGAATAGGTTACGTTTTGTACGCTGTGCTAGGTACTTTACTGCTGTTAAGTATGGAACTTTGTTAATGTTAGTTGTTTATTCTAGCGTAAGGTGTGTTAGATTTTGTTATTGTACATTATATTCTTAGTTCTGGTAATGCCATGTTAGCTTTATTAACGTGAAAACAATGTTACGTTAGCATATATTCGTTGGTTGGTATATAAAGAACTTATTTTTGTACTATGTTATTGTTGTTGTTGTTGTTGTTGTTGTTGTTGTTGTTGTTGTTGTTGTCTAACGAGAATATATACCCTTTTGAACTGATATGGTTCATTCGTACGTTGTATTCTTGTTTACTTTCTTCTGATTGGCTGAAAGAAAATCTCATTACCTATAAGGGTTGTTTACGTTTACGATTTCCGTCAGTAGGACATTTTTTCGTTGTACTGGTACGATGACATCTCCTCGCATCTCTACGCTTGTTGTTGATATCTTCACGAGGAGTTTCGTTATTCCCAACGATGTGTCATTTATATTTAATCGTAAACCGAATGGTGACTGCTACATTGCTTGTATTCCTGCCAGAGGGTCAAATATAATAAGTATTGCATCACTTTATGCAAATGGTTAAAGCATAAAATCATTTTTCATGTTTAGAGTTGGTATTTTCTGAAAAGGGGGCAGAGTCTAAAAAGAGATAAGCCTAAAAACTTTACTTTGTTCGTCTTTACTCATTAGGTATTATGATGGTTAGGTAAGGTTATGATAAATTTTTGGTAAATATTACTATGTTAATGTAAAATCCCGCATATGTTCGCTTTATTGACTAAGTTGTTAATGGTAGCTGTTTATTCGTCTGGTTGTTGTGTGTGTGTGTGTGTGTGTGTGTGTGTGTGTGTGTGTGTGTGTTAAGTACGTTATGTTCATAGTTTAGCTTTACATAGAGTAAAAACTTTACTTTGTTTGTCTTTACCCCTAGGTAGTATGATAGTTAGGTTAGATTATGCTAAATTTTTGTTAAATATTACTATTAATGTAAAATTAACATTGTCATGTTGAGATATGGTTGATAAAGTATGAATGGATTATGTTTTTGTGAGTCTTGTTAGTTACTTTTTCCGTTGATAAGTTTGGATCGTTGTTAATGTTAGCAGTTTATTCTTGCTTAAGATGTGTCAGGTTTGCCTTTGTACATTATATTCTTAGTTCTGGTAATGTTATGTTGACTTTATTAATATGAAAACTTTTGTGACGACTGCATACTTTCGCCGGTCTATATGATAGTTACACAAGGTTATAGTAAATTTTTGTTACATATTACCATGTTAATGTAAAATTAACATTGTTATGTTAGAGACATGCTTGACAAAGTGTGAATAAGTTACGTATTTGCATGAAATGTTAATTACTTAGTGTTAAGTGCGGTACTTTGTTAATGTTGACTGCTTATTCCTGCTTAAGATGTGTTAGGTTTGTTGTTGTACATTATTTTCTTAGTTCAGATGATACTAAGTAAGCTTTATTAATGTGAAAACTTTGTTACGTCAACATATATTGATTGATGTTTGTATAAAGAACTTGATTTTTTTTTTTTTTTTTTTTTAAGTGTTATGTTTATCCAAAATGATACTCAAAATGTGACTTTAATCAATAGATCAGATCACAGATGGTCAGGAGGTTGATGCCAGCTGGATGGGTGGTTTGATTAGTGATTGCTAAAGTAAAAACGTAAAATTTGTAAGCAATAAACAAAAAGAATAAGAAATTTTATTTATTTATTTATTTATTTATTTATTTATTTATTTATTTATTTTTTTCTTGATGGTTCTGAAACCATTATTTTCGAAATCTACTAGACCCAATAAATGTTGCTATAAGGACAATTCAACATTAGAATATTATACATTATAATGGACTCAACTGGCACCGGAGCTTCGCTAGCACCGGTGCATATCTGTCAACTCCTACCCTCCGAGTCGCCTCCTCCATTCTTTCCTCCTATTCATCTTTCATCCTTCTTCTTCCTCCTTCGGTCTCTGTTTTGCATTCTGTGCTCTTTTTTTCAGTCGGCACCCTATATGGACTTATAATCATCATATTCGAGATTTACGGGTTCGATAACCCTTATAAGCACACCAACATTGTTGTTATACGACTGTTTATTAACTCGGCACCGCAGTGGCTCCAGCACCGGTGCCGGAGCCAACTCCACAGATTCACATATCAAGTATTTCTAGAAATTCAACTCTGAATCCTCTCACCAAATTTCAGCCAATTACGAACACTTCGATTTTTTAAGAGGGGTGGGGTCCCTCTTCGGGGACCCATGAGGATGTAACTTCGTATACACTGAGGTTACCTCCCCATCTAACACCCCTCCAAATTTTATCACGATACGATAACTCTAACTACTACTACCACTACTACTACTACTACTACCACTACTACTACTACTACTACTACTACTACTACTACTACTACTAATAATAATAATAATAATAATAATAATAATAATAATAATAATAATAATAATAATAATAATAATAATAATAATAATAAGAAAAAAAAATAAAACTTCAGAGACTGAACCAGAGTCAGAGCGGAGTCGGAGTCGGAGCCTGTCAGTCGGAGTCGGAACCGATCGGAGTGGAGCCGGAGTCGGAGTTGGAATGTAAAAACGTTTCAGGAAACGTTTTCGACTCAGATTCGTTTCTCTTCGAGAAACGAATCTTCGACGTAATAATAATAATAATAATGTGTATGTGTATGCGTGGCACAAAGCTGACGTAACTGCCCGCGACGAGATTACGTCACGCCTGAACCTAACTCCCGTCAGCCCGATCTCACCTGCATGGCAGCCACGCGGGCGTAAGCGCAATATCAACGTTCACCCTCGCGACCCCCCTCTATATACATCCTACAGACTTGAAATTTACACGGATTCGAGTTTATCCCATATATAGATTATATTCCAAGTTAAAGCAAATATCTCTTTATACTCTTTTGAGGAAAGCTGTAGGAGGCGCGACGTTCCCAGCTGACTCCATGAGAGGATGTAACTGTATACACTGAGGTTACCTCCCATCTAACACCTCTCCAAATTTTAATCACTGATACGATAACTCTAACTACTACTACCACTACTACTACTACTACTACTACTAATAATACTACGCTTCAATAATAATAATAATAATAATAATAATAATAATAATAATAATAATAATAATAATAATAATAATAATAATAATAATAATAATAATAATAATAATAATAAAAATAAAAATAAGAAGCTGAGCCAGAGTCAGAGCCGGAGTCGGAGTCGGAACCGGAGCCGGAGTCGGATTCGGAGCCGGAGTCGGAGCCGGAGCCGGAGTCGGAGCCGAGTCGGAGTCGAAACGTAAAGTCGTTTTTCGACTCAGATTCGTTTCTCTTCGAGAAACGAATCTTCGACGTTATAATAATAATAATAATGTGTATGTGTATGTGTATGCAACTGTGTGTAATGTAATCTCGTCTGTGACGAGATTACGTCATCACGCTCGAACCTAACTCTCGTTAGGCCTAATCTCACCCGCATGGAAGCAGCCACAAGGGCGTAAGCGCAATATCAACGTTCACCCTCGGGGGCGACCCCCCTCTATATACATCCTACAGACTTGAAATTTACACGGATTCGATCTTATCCCATATATAGATTATATTCCAAGTTTAAAGCAAATATCTCTTATACTTTTTGAGAAAAAGGTGAAGGAGGCGCGGACGTTCCCATAACTACTATATATATACTATATTTATATATATATATATATATATATATATATATATATATATATATATATATATATATATATATATATATATATATATATATATATATATATATATATATATACATTATATATATATATATATATATATATATATATATATATATATATATATATATATATATATATATATATTATTACCGATTTCTGTCTCTATAATGCAATAAGAAATAACTATTTTTTTGCAAATAAAATATGGAGGAGGATGAAAAGTAAACACAAATTTTTAACGTATAATAACAAATAAAGAATGAAATACATAAAACCTATTCTAAAATTCAAAAGTCTTCGCTGGTTACACATTTCAAATTTAAGTAAATTCCTTCAACCTTTTATCAATAATAAACCCAATTCGCAACATTCGGGAAAACGAGATCGAGAAAGCACAATTTCAAGAGGGAGAATCCAACTCGGAAGCAGAATCAAGTTTCAATAGCTTTTAAAATAACAAATGTCATTAATACATTTTCAATTCTTATAAATATCAGTACGGGAAAACTTAATCAACACATTTCACAAGAGTGTCACAATTCAAATTTAAATTTTAAAACAAGTAAAATTATTTTAACTGGCAACATGAAATTTCACAAATAAACATTTTCCTGTTAGTTGAACGCAGTAATTCAAGTTTTTATTAGTAAAATAAAGTTTCTCAAAATGCCAGCATGAATAAATCACTGTAGTAAATACGATATCAAAAAACTCACGTGCAGTTTACACTTTCAATTTATACAACCTGTATCTCCATTTTAAAACGCCACGTATCACTAGACAATGTTCTCATGAAAATCCCATAGCAACCCGGCATCACAATCAGTCCGTCTCACAATTCCAAGGAAAGTCATGTTCGATTAGCACTTCTGACACGGTAAGTTTAGACTCGCAAACATCACAAGTTTTCAGTACAGGATCTAGGTTAGCTCCCTATAAAGAATATGT
>JABUQX010094476.1:0-26247 GCA_015478945.1 Trachelipus rathkii | reverse complement strand
ATTGCCCGTACAGTACCCCCGTACGTTCAGTCAGAAACCTTAGTTGGTTCAACCGCCCTGGCACAGCATCAACTTTCACACCTAATCTAGGGACAGTCCAAGAATGGATCACATTAGAGGCTGTGGTCAAAACACGGATCTGCGTTAAAAACGGTACAACAGTCCGATGGTCTACCTCTAATACACGAAAACCTCCTTCTCTTAATTCTTTTTCAGGTATTATATATGCATCAAACTCTATGGCTTTAAAATCCGAATACTCATATCTTCAATACCACTGGTGCCCAATAACCTTGATCGTTAACCTAGGAGTTCTTACCTTATCCAATAGGTAAAGAAGGTGTAAGGAGGGGAGAGCAATAAATAGCAAAATCATTGCGGGTAAAACAGTCCAAATTATTTCAATTAACTGATTCTCCAATAAAGACCGGTTAATAAAACCCCCCATCACCATCCTTAATATAATAAAACCGACAACTCTAATAATTAGAGTGATAACAATTATGGTATGATCATGAAAAAAGATCAGCTGCCTTATTAAAAGAGAAACCCTATCTTGCAAACCAAGTCTCCTTCACCAAGGTATCTTTAAAGGTCCCTACCTTTTAAGGATTCTAACTCCTTACACTCAATTGCTGCTTAGAGCTAAAAAGTTCCTATTGGGATTTCATCATACCTATGGTCTGCAGGTGGGTTAGGGTGTAATCACTCTAAAGAGGATCTTAGCCTTTCCAGAGCTATATAATAACGCTCTTCTAAAAGAGCCTCTCAGATAATTAACAAGAATATTATTACAGAAACAATAGAAAGCAAAGATCCGATAGATGATACCAAATTTCAAAACCTATAGATATCTGGGTAGTCAGAGTAACGGCGTGGTATCCCTCCTAGCCCTAAGAAATGTTGAGGGAAAAATGTAAGGTTTACTCCAATAAACATTACCAGAAATTGAACCTTTAATCAAAAGTTCCTTATCCTTAACCCGGTAAATAAAGGAAACCAATGTACTACCCCTCCAAAAATAGCAAATACTGCCCCTATAGATAAAACATAATGGAAATGGGCTACTACATAGTAGGTATCATGTAAAATGATATCAATAGATGAGTTAGCTAAGATTACCCCTGTTAACCCTCCTAATGAAATAAAAATAAACCCAAAGCCCGTAAGAGCAAGATCCAATTTTTGCCTGGATTTTGAAGGTCTGCACTCACTCAAAGATATAATTCGAATTCAGACGATTCTTGACTATACAAACACCAATGTAGTTTTGTTCTCTAAAACGCTCGGTGTTTTCTGTACTGTAGTCACTTTTCAGAATTTCACTTCTTCACTTCATAGCTTGGATGGGTTATCGTCTCCGCATTTTTTCTCTGAATGATACTAAATATGGATAGAAACCATTATCTGCGCACAGTATTGATTTTTGAGTTTGTCGAACTATCTTCAGTCCCATTTATTTGTTTTAAAATGTTAATCTTTTGTTGCGGTGGATGAATGATTTTATGCAAAGTCGGAGAGGCTAATATCTTTAGCCTATATACTTTGTATACCTTGCTTGATTTAAATGCTGGAACAAGGTGACTTGGGGAATTTGTGGCCTTTTGGTATACAAAAAAATTATCTGTATAAAAGGTGTATCTGCCAATTATAGAAGCCCTGAAGGAGCTGCTGATCGATAAGTATTAAAAATATCGCAATATTTGAACATTTTTTGAACGATTAAATTTTTGAAAAGTGAAATATTGATATATATTTTTTTTCTACTTATCCGATCAACATCAAATTTTCAGAGCTTGTATAGTTATGAGATATAAATTTATTTTTTACTTAGATAATTTTTTTGTATACCCAAAAGAAAATTTTTTAAAAATTTCCCAAAATTTTTTTTTTGAAAATTTGTTCCAAGAACAAATCCAAAACTAAGGCATATACAAAGAAATTATCTAAATATAAAATGTGCCTTTCCTCCGACGACATAAACCTGAAAATTTCATCCACTTCGCCCAAACAGAAAAAAAATTATCGCAATTTTTCATTTCAAAATAAAAAAAAATGGGTTTGGAAATTGGACAACACTGAGCACAAAACTCAAAAAATCGAAAAAGTACTTCTGTACTTTTTTAGATAATGGACCTATCTATGCATATTTCAAGTTTGAAGTCATTTCGGAAAAAATTCTGGAAGTTGATGCCAAGAATGTCAAAAACATGAAAATTGAAAATTTGAAAATTCTGAAAGAATGACTACATACACAGAAAAACACAGGAAATCAACGTTTTAGAGGGCAAAAAAAGCTATATTTTCGTGTTTTAATAGTCAAAATCGGCTGAAAATTCCGAATTTTATGTCCATTTTTAGGTGGGGTGAAAACTGGGGCCCGTCCCAGGCAAAAAATTGGATCTTGCCCATAATAGAGCGGGTCTAAAAATTAAGTGAGCTTCATGTAAAGTTCTCAACCAACTAAAAATCTTAATACCTGTAGGGACAGCAATAATTATAGTAGCTGAAGTAAAATAAGCACGAGTATCAACATCTATACCTATTGTTAACATATGGTGGGCTCACACAACAAACCCTAATACACCAATAGCAATTATTGCATAAATTATCCCTAAAGTGCCGAAAGCTTCTTTTTTATTAGACTCTTGTCTTACAATATGAGAAATTATCCCAAATGCAGGTAAAATTAAAATATAAACCTCAGGGTGCCCAAAAAACCAAAATAAATGTTGGTATAGAATGGGGTCCCCTCCTCCTCTAGGGTCAAAAAAAGAAGTATTTAGATTACGGTCTGTTAATAACATAGTAATAGCCCCTTCTAAAACAGGTAGTAAAAGTAATAAGAGAATTGCTGTAATTAGAACAGACCAAACAAAGAGAGGGACACGATCTATCCTTATTCCCTCTGCTCGTATATTAACTACAGTAGTAATAAAATTTACAGCTCTTAAAATTGAAGAGGCTCCAGCCAAATGTAGAGAAAAAATCCCTAAATCTACTGAAGCCCCTCTATGGGCAATCCCACTCGCCAAAGGTGGATAGACAGTTCAACCGGTTCCAACACCTCTTTCGACTAAACCTCTTCTTAATAATAAGATTAATTATGGGGGGAGAAGCCAGAATCTCATATTATTTATACGTGGGAAAGCTATATCAGGGGCCCCTAATATTAAAGGTACTAATCAATTTCCGAAGCCTCCAATTATAATAGGTATAACTATAAAAAAAATTATTACAAAAGCATGAGCAGTAACAATCACATTATAAATCTGATCATCTCCAATTAACCTCCCAGGGTTTCCTAATTCAGTTCGAATAATTATCCTAAGTGCTGTTCCAACAGCCCCTGCTCAAGCACCAAACACAAAATACAATGTCCCAATATCTTTATGATTTGTAGAATAAAATCAACGTTGCATACTGTAAAAGCTATCAAGCGATAGGTTGTAAACCTGTAGAATAGTTAGGTTTAAAAATCCTCAAGCTGCAAACCTGAGTTCACAATTTATTGTAAAAGCCTGATTATATAAACCAGATAATAAAAGCCGGTATAATTCAAAATCCTAGAATCCTAGTAAAAAGTACAAAACTAATGACTATTAAATCAATAAAACGTTGTTGAGCTAACGGATTTTCTCAAACAAAGATCAAAGGGGGGATTCCTAGGGCAATATAGTAGTATAGTGTAATAGATCTTATAAAAATGAGAACCATTAGAGCAAAAGGATCTGTAAATGGGGCTACCAAATAAAGTAGTCAACATTTAACAAAAAGTCCTAAAAAAGGAGGTACCCCTCCCAAGGAGAATAACCTCACTCTAAAAATAAAACCATGCCAAAATGGGGTTTCTGGTCTACAAAGTTGTGTTAAATTATAGATCCTATAATAGTAAACTAATACTACAACTGACGCCAATATTATACAATATGTCCTAAAATAAACTGCCCAACTCATATTATGGTTAATCAAAGGTATTATTACCCACCCTATATGGTTAATAGAAGAATAAATCAAAACCCCTCGTACTTTTAACTCATTTAACCCCCCTAAAGCTCCCACTACTCCTCATAATAATAGTTAAACATATAAATTGCCCTAACATAAACAAGTCACAATGGTATAGCAATGATAAGGGGGCAATTTTTTGTAAGGTTCTTAAAACAACAAATTCAGACCATTTAATTTGAGAAGCTACTACAGGGTATCAAAAATGGAAAGGGGCAACTCCGGCTTTAAGCATTAACCCAACCCTTATATAGAGCTTTAATGTAAGATCATAACTTCAGATATCTAACCCCCTAATTAAAAGTAAAAGAGACGCAGTAGCTTGAGCTAAAAAATAAAAAGCACAAGACCTCCCCTCCGTCTTTCCCTTGACTAAAAAAGGAATAAAACATTTTAAATTTATCTCTAACCCTATTCAAACCCCCACCCATCTTCTTCTGTAAATTGTAATTCAAATCCCTACTAATATACCTGCCACAAAAAAAAACCTAAAAGGTGTCCTAAGCATAATCCAGAGGTTGAACCATCAATGGGGTATGAACCCATTAGCTTTTTTAGCTTATCTTAGATTATTCTTTATCCTACTTAAATAATTTTTAAACATTTTTAAGTGTTAATTGCACGTTAGGTTTTGAACTTAAAAGCCTCTCCTTCAATATGTTGTATTATCTAATAATTATTTTTAGACCTGAATTATTTTACCTCAAGGGAAATGAAACAAAATAATTAATAATTATATACCTTTAGTATCAGGGAAACTTAATTTACATTCAGTATTATACCTTGAAGAGGATAGAGCTATTTGTATCTCATATTTAGGTTTCAATCTATTTAGTTATATACTTCTAGAAAAGATACTTTAACATTATCCTTATACCCAGCTAGCTTTTAAGTAATTAAACTACACTTTTTAAAAAATGATCTTCTATTGAATAAATTTTAGGAAACCTAAAACTCTTAAAAGAATAAACCTTGTTATTAAAATAGGTATTATATATTCTAACTTACAACCAATATAAATTCTTCTTACCTAAGCTTTTCTAATTAATTTAAAATTTAATAATAGGTCTATTAGTAAAAATTTTTTATTATTAAATTTAAATATTATTTTAAATCAAGGTTCGACTAGCAAAAACTAGACTATCTGTTTCTTCGCCTGTTTAACAAAAACAACTCTTTCATTCACCATTCAAAGTAGGACCTGCTCATTGACGTTTAAAAGCCGCAGTATTATGACTGTGCTAAGGTAGCATAATAATTAGTTGTTTAATTAACCACTGGAATGAAGGGTCTGACGAAAGAATAATTTTCTTCTTGTTTTTTTTAAATTAATAAGTAAATAAAAAAGTTTATTTACTTTAGATAGACGATAAGACCCTAAAACCTTTAAGAGTCTTACTCTTTTTGCTGGGGAGGCAAATTATATCTCATAATTTAATATACCAAAATGAATGGATTTATACAACTTAAATTAAACTCAAAAAGGTACTTTAGGGATTACAGCATAATTTTTATATAGAGTTACTTATCGACATAAAAGATTATGACCTCGATGTTGAATTGATATTACTTTTCTAAGCAGTCCTAGAAATCTGTAGGTCTGTTCGACCTTTAATTTGTCACATGATTTGAGTTCAAACCGGCGTGAGCCAGGTTGGATTCTATCTTCTAATAAACCTATATTTATCTAGTACGTAAGGACTTTTAAATAATAAATTTTAATAAACTTTCGTTAAATTATCTATCGGATGTTTTCAAAACATCTACTTTAGTTTAGCTACCTTTATTAAAATTTTTTTAAAGGACCTTCGAATCTCTTTACTAATCCACATACACATCTTAAAGTCAATAACAAATAACCTACAACAAATAAATATAATTTATATCTACTATTAGATATCAAAAGATAAACCGGTCCTTCACTCCCTATCGAAAATCTATCTGCCTTAAAAAGAACTATTGACCCCCTGTCTATTTTTAAAAAAAATACTACAACGATTAAACACCTTACAATCTTTAAATAATTTTCGTAATTATAATTAGTTTTAACTGAAGGAGCTAGTCCTCTTACATATACAAAAACCACTAATATCCCCCTAGAAATACTAAAAATAAAACATAAGAATATCAAACCCTCACTGTTAACCTTAGGAAAATAACTATAATAAAAGATAATAAAACTAGAAAAGCTACTAAAATTTGAGGGCCTTCTACCAAAATCATTAAGCAAGATAATGCTATACATGCTATTATAAAAAATATTATTTCAGAAATTAGTTTAAATAAAACATTAGTTTTGGATACTAAAATTTAGCTGTTATATTACAAATATCTTTTTTAACATCTAACTATATATTTTTACTGTCTATACTAACTTTTGTTTTTGTATTCAAACATTTACTATCTTCATTAATTTGTCTGGAGTTTATAACGTTAATTATTTATCTAAAAATTTCCTTACTCTCTTTTTCATTTCCTTACGAAACGTTTTATTGTTTTGTATATATCTCAATTGCAGTGTGCGAGGCAGCTTTCGGGCTTAGAATTGTAATTCTCTACACCCTTAAAAAAGGCAATGAAATGATTAAACCATTATAATGATAAATTTTGTATCTTATTAATAATATCCTTGATACTACCTTTTACTTTGTATTCTTTTATCAGTTTATTATTAATTATATTAACTATACTAGCTTTTTTCTTAAGACATTATCAAGATATTTTCATACTTCATAAACTACTGTTTTTAGATTCTCTTTCTTTTTCATTAATTAATCTAACTATTCTAATTATGATTTTAAGAACCTTAGCAAGTGTTTCAAATAAAAATATTATAGAATACAAAAAAACCTTTATCACAGTTTTAATCTCATTATCATTAATTTTAATCTTAACCTTCAGGACTGTAAATTTAATTTTATTTTATACCTTATTTGAAGCCTCTTTGATCCCTACTTTTATATTAATTTTAGGTTGAGGAAACCAACCTGAACGTGTGCAAGCTGGGGTGTACTTACTAATTTATACAGTTTTTGCTTCTCTTCCCTTACTAATTTGTATCTTGATTTGAGTTGACTCTACAAAAACATCTAACCTTTTAACTATATTTCTTTCTCCTAAAGACCATATTATTTCAAATCTTATATCATTTGCCCTTATTTTTGCCTTTTCAATTAAACTTCCTCTCTACTTAATCCACTTATGACTCCCTAAAGCTCATGTTGAAGCCCCTGTGGTTGGTTCTATAATTCTAGCTGCTATTCTTTTGAAATTAGGAGGGCATGGTATTTTCCGATTCGCTAGTAATATAGAACATATATTTTATAATATTAGTCCTCTTATATTGAGCTGATCTCTCTCAGGATTGGTCCTTGTATCTTTAGTTTGTTTATTTCAAAGGGATATTAAATTTTTAATTTCTTTAGCGTCTGTTGCTCATATATCTTTAGTAATGGCAGGTGTATTAACCTTTTCATTTTGAGGTATTAATGGGGCTCAATTTATTATAATTGGACACGGGTTTTGTTCCTCAGGTTTATTTTGTGTTGCTAATATAATTTATGAACGGACTAACTCCCGAAGGTTGTTTTTATTAAAATGGTTACAATCCCTTTCTCCTTCATTAGCTATAATATGGTTCCTCCTTTGCACATCTAATATAGCGGCTCCTCCTACATTGAACCTTTTGGGAGAGATAAATAGGATTATATCCCTTTTTTCTTGAAACCTAAGGCTAACCTGAATTTTAGGGATATTAGTATTTATATCTGCTTGCTACTCCCTTTTCCTATTTAGACAAACACAACATGGTAAACCCCCCTCTCTTTTGAAGCCTTTCTATCCTCCCTCCTTACGAGAGTGGTTAATTCTAACCTCTCACTGGGTCCCTTTAAATCTATTATTTTTAACTCCTTGATTGTTACAAATTTGTGTATAAGTTAATAATTTATTAAAATATTAAGTTGTGGTCTTAAAAATGAGAATATAACCTCTTTAATATCTTCAATATTATGTTCTAAAAACTTCTTTATCAAACACTTGTTATAATAATAACTAACATAATAAATATCACAAGTAGAATTTTTTTAACCTATTGATTAATCATAAACTTAATACCTCTCTTCTTTTTAAGAAAAAGAAATTTAAACCCTGCCCCCCAAAATTTTCACACCACCCAAAATCTATTTTTTTAATTAATAAACTAATAGATTGGCCCACATATCTTATCTTATTCCCTCTTAATATAGATATATTCCATATTAGTAAATATATATCAACTTGGGTTAAACCTTTCATTAATACTAGCCTTTTTAGGTTTCTTAATCTTAGTATTAAACCAATAAAAGCCCCTAAAATTATCCTTACAAAAGCTAATCATTTTAAATTTATAGAGAGCCTTACTATGTTAGGAATTGGTATTGCTACCCAAAGTAAGATAGCCCCTCTAATCAAAGATATACTTATTAACCCTATTTTAGCCCTTAGTATCACTCAATCTTTCTCTTCTCTAGAGCATACTAAAGTTTGATTTGAAAAAAATATTGAATCTCAAAAATATTAATCGAAATGAGTATCTAGCTGATAACCCAACTACTATTATTAAAAATCTATAAAATATTAAAAAATTATCTGTTATCATTATAGATTCAATAATTAAATCTTTAGAATAAAACCCTGATAAAAAAGGTACTCCTACATAAGGGTAAACTTGATAAATTTATAACTATCATAATATATAATATTATATAGTATCCGGTCTATATATATTTGAGATATAAGATTTTTATATAAATAGCATATATAATATACAATAAAATATAATATATAATACATTTATTACTATATATATATTATATATATATATACTATATATATAATATATATATATATATATATATAATAATTATATATATATATATTAAATTTATTATATATTATATATATATATACGGTGGTTATAAATTAATATATATATATATAATATATATATATATATTATATATATATATATATAATAATTATATATATAAAATATATATATTATATATACATATATATATATATTTATATATAAAATATATATATAGCTTATAAGTTTTATAATCTTGGTCTTAAAGTATCTAGTACATGTGTCGGCGATAATGTATCGTTATCGTCAAAAGAAGGTATTGCAAGTACGGCATGTGTATCGGTATCGCTAAATAATTATTTTATTGTATCGATGTATCGGTATCTCTTAAACAAATTTTTTGTATCGATGTCCATCTCTGCCCCTTACCAACCCCTTACCCCACCCCCCCCCCTCTGGAAGCGGGTTGGCCGGCGTGTTTTTGCCGCTGATTTGGCGAGTGCAACATAATTCCAGTGTAGTGCGTGTTGCTATTTGTAAAAATAGGAGAGGCGTATTAGTGTCGGTGCGTGCGTTGCGAGCAAAAATACTTTTGGTCGGTGTATGTGAGGTAGTGCGCAAAAAATTTTGGCGAGGTTTTGGATCCCCGGAACCTCCGATAGGGTCCTTTTAAAGTAGGTTTTGGCTATGCAGCGTCAATTATATATATATTTAGTATATATATATATTATATAATAAATATATAATAAATATAATTATATATGATATATATAATATATATATATATAATATATATATATATATATATATATATATATTATATATATATATATATATATATATATATATATAATGATATAGATATATATGGAATCAAAGTTACTTAAACGGAGCACGGAACGGAGGTGTCAAATGCAAAAAAAAATCGCAAGTTAGCTCTATGTTACAATAAAATAGATGTCTAGGTCCGGAATGAATTTTTTTTTTTGCGTCAGGTTAGATTAGGTTTGGTTAATTTAGGATAAAATTAAATTGCACAAGTCTTAATTAAGGATGTTTTCAAATTTTTAGGTGGCTCGAAAACCGCATGGGACAAGGTGGAGGACGAAGTCCCCCTATTGTCGTCCATCGCAGGCCGAGAGACCCGACTATGATATATTCGCGGTCTAATCTATTTGGTATTTCCTTTCTTTTAATGAATAAAAGTAAATTAATATATATATATATATATATATATATATATAATATATACAATTATATATATAATATAGATATATATATATATATATAATATATATATATATAGATAACAGATATGTTTACATATTACCCAACCTTATCCTATAACCATACAGCAGCTGGGTATTAAGTACTTTGAAAGTACTTAAGTACAAAGTATGAAGTATTGGTTTAAAAGTACTTAAGTACCTTGAACTTTTGTCAAATGTACTTAAGTAAGTATATTTCTAAGGTTACATTTAGTTTTTATAATAATTTTATGATTTTAAAAATGAAATTTCTAATACATCGTTTCAAATATATGTCAAAAATGGGAGAGAGGGTTACTCCATTTTTCAAAAGGCATCATTTAAGAAAGCTTCTAAAAGCTCATTCAGTTTACTACTTGAACTCGTACGATCAGTTGAGTTAATACTTTGAAACTCGTACGACCCAGTACTACTGAAACTCGTACGAACAGTTACTACTTGAAACTTGTACGACCAGTTATTACCTTTTAAGCTCGAACGATCGAGTTTTATAAAAGGCTCTCTTTCTACTTAGTCGAAGTTTCTATCGCTTAGCAGTTAAATCTTGTCTAACGATTATTGCTCATTTCAAATACGAAATTATCAAGTCCGCCATATCCAAGGATAGGATTAGAGCGCTGAAAAATCTTAGATTCATCTTGGTTAAGAATAACCTAATCTATTCAAAACGAACACTTAATTGTTAAGCTTTATAATACCATAATTCACTTCTCATAAATTCCTTCTAGATTTTGGATCTCTAATGCCACAGCAAATACTTTGTTTTGTAGTCCTCCTTCATTAGCATTGACGAAACATAAGTAGTTATTGCAGCAGTAACTGTAACTTTAAGGATCTATCAGCTATCATCGTGGATGCCTAGGTTTGTGTTTCATAAATTCTCCAGATCTTTTAAGTATTTTGTGAGCTGTGAGCTATATCAAGGTATAACTTTACAGTCTATTTAAATATCAAATTTCAATAAAGGATGCGTCTAATGACAAATTCCAAGATGTAATTTCGCTTTGGTCTTCAATCAGTCTAATTTTAGTCCGTGCTTTCTTAACCTAATATTCAGGCTTCAATTTACTATATCAAAGTGCATTCAAAATCTAATTAGAATTGTCTTGAAAACATTCTTTATTTATTTAAATTTAGGGAATTGCGTCTTTTGGTTGACAAATTCTCAAGATGCATTATGGGCTTCATATTCGTGTCTAATTTTTATAGTCGTGCTTTCTTGGATGAGATTTTTAAAGTCTATTACCTATTCTCGTGCATTCGAAGAAAATCCGTGATTATCTTTAAAGATATTTTCTTTATCTATCTCAATTATTAGAAAGCGTCTATGAGTCTTAATTGATAAATTCTAGAAAGTATTCGGGTCATTTTAGAACATCACAGTTCTATACCAAGAATAGCAATATAGTTCAAATCGAATACGTTCGAGTCATTTTTTAGAATCTTTATTCTGCCCATAAAAGTAATAGCTTAGGACGAATGCTTTCATTTCAGACATTTGGAACCTATTTGTTTCCTGTCTATTCGAATCAAATTACCTAGGTTAAAATTTGTAGTTAGCCTTTATACGACTGTTTATATATGGTTAAACTTAGTACAAATCCTATGGCTTCCTAATTAAATATTCCAACTGTCTAATACTATCTATTTATATGGTTTAAGATAAATATCGCCATGGGTAGATAGCTTCCATCTCTAAGATATATGATTGGGACAGCTTCAGTGTCATCGTCTTTCCGAAACAAACAAACTTACTCTCTACTTTACTCAAGAGCGTAGAAAAGGAGGTTACTTGCTACTAAACATCCCCGATTGAGAGACAAAAAATCTATTCAACACAAGATGCTTCATGCTTCGACAAACCAGCATATTCTTTAAATTATGGTGATGTATTACTTCGTTTTCTTTTGCTCTAGAGTTATCTAATCACAATCAATTAATCCTTTTATTCTTTTTCGATACAGTACGCCAAGAGACGAACTCAGGGTCACTTTCCTATGAATGTCTCTGTCCATCACCATCTTAAAAGTTGCAAAGCATGGGAAGTCGCATAACAGCTCCAAAGATGATGGCTAATTTTTATCATTACTTCCTATACTTATTTTTATATTATATCAAATTATTACATAAAATTGGAATTACCTATTTTGTGCAGTGATTGTAATTAAACTTCTATTTTTATAGCAACTTTGGCAGTATCCTAATTTAAATTCATATTGCGTTAAAAGTTAAATTTTAACAAATTGAAAGATTTTTTTTTGCTGCTTTCGATCTTAATGTTTTTGAAGATTTCAGTTCTTTAAATTTTAGCAAATTGAAAGCTTTGTTTTCGGTCTTTTAACATTTTGAAAGATTTGAATGCTCTTTTCACATTTGAATTTTTATTTCAAATTTTAAATTGTTTATTTTCGTTTCAAATTTAACATTTTCGAATTTTTCAAGGATTTGCGTCTATTTCAGTAAATGTTGGATTTGCTGTCTAAATACTGCGTCTTATTTTCAGCTTCGGATTTTCAATCATTCAAAGGAAGTGTTTTATCTATTATGTGACGTATGGATCGGATAACCTACGGGAGGGTGTCAACCAAAGCAGAAGCTAATGAGTATTTTTATGATTAAAGTTATTTTTTTTGTACAAGTCCACTTAGTTTCTCGATCATTCATTTATTGAGTTAAATCTTTTCCCGTATCATGTTATCTGAATGACTCCCGTCCATAATGGAGGGAGTCATCCCTTCCCCCGAGTGTTTAAAAACTGTAATTTCTAATACATCGTTTCAAATATATGTCAAAATGGGGGAGAGGGTTTTAACTCCTATTTTCAAAGGCATCATTTAATGTGAATAGCTTCTAAAAGCTATTAAGTTACTACTTGAAAACTCGTACGATCCATTACACTTGAAACTCGTTACGATCAGTTATACTTGAAACTCGTACGAACAGTTACTACTTGAAACTCGTACGATCAGTTACTACTTGAAACTTGTACGACCAGTTATTACCTTTTAAGCTCGAACGATCGAGTTTTTATAAAAGGCTCTTTCTACTTAGTCGAAGTTTCTATCGCTTAGCAGTTAAATCTTGTCTAACGATGTAGTGCTCATTTCAACTAAATTATCAAGTCCGCATATCCAAGGATAGGATAGAGCGCTGAAAATCTAGTCATCTTGGTTTAAGAATAACCTAATCCTATTAAACGGTTTAATTTGTTAAGTTTATTATACCTAATCACTTCTCATAAATTCCTTCTAGATTTTGGATCTCTAATGCACAGCAAATACTTTGATGTTGAGAAGTCCTCCTTCATTAGCATTAACGAAACATAAGTAGTTATTGCAACAGTTCTCAAGTAACTGGAATCTTAAGGATCTATCAGCTATCATCGTGGATGCCTAGGTTTGTTTCATAAATTCTCCAGATCTTGTAAGTATTTTGTGAGCTTCCTTAATATCAAGGTATAACTTTACAAGTCTATTTAAATATCAAATTTCAATTAGTAATGCGTCTAAAGTGACAAATTCCAGATGCATTCGATTGGGCTTCAATTCGTCTAATTTTTATTAGTCGTGCTTTCTTAACTGAAATTTCAGGCTTCAATTACCTATATCGAGTGCATTCAAATCAAATTAAGAATGGTCTTATAAAGACATTTTCTATATCAAATTTCAATTAGGAATGCGTCTAAAGTGACAAATTCCAGATGCATTCGATTGGGCTTCAATTCGTCTAATTTTTATTAGTCGTGCTTTCTTACCTGAAATTTCAGGCTTCAATTACCTATATCGAGTGCATTCGAATCAAATTAAGAATGGTCTTATAAAGACATTTTCTTTATCTATCTCAATTATTAGAATGCGTCTTAATTGACAAATTCTAGAAAGTATTCGGGTCATTTTTAAGAACATGTCAGTTCTACCCAAGAATAGCAATAGTTCAAATCGAATGCGTTCGAGTCATTTTTTAGAATCTTTATTCTGCCCATAAAATTAATAGCTTTGGACGAATGCTTTCATTTCAGACATTTAGGAACCTATTGTTCCTTGTCTATTCGAATCAAATTACCTAGGTTAAAATTTGTATTAAGCCTTTATACGACTGTTTATGTATGGTTAAACTTGGTACAAATCCTATGGCTTCCTAATTAATTATTTCACTGTCTAATACTATCTATTTATGGTTTAAGGTAAATATCGCCATAGGTAGATAGCCCATCTCTAAGATATGGATTGGGACAGCTTCAAGTGTCAATCGGACTTTCCTCAAAAACAACAAAACTTACCTACTACATTTACTCTAAGACGGAGAAGGAGTTACTTTCCTCTAAACATCCCCAGGTATGAGGACAAAAAAATCTGTTCAACACAAAGATGTATCGATGATATCGAGATTCAACCAGCATCATTCTTTAAATTTATGAAGTGAGTAATCTTCCGTTTTTCTTTGCTCAAGATCTCTAATTCACATCAATTAACTCTTATATATTTCGTATACAAGTACGCCAAGAGCGAATACTCTAGTGTTCACTTTCCTCATGAATGTCTCTTTTGTCCTATTCACCATCTTTAATAACGTTTGCAAAGCATTGGAAGTCGCAAACAGCTCCAAGATGATGGCTAATTTTATCATTACTTCCTACACTTATTTTTATTATTTATATAATTATTAATGATTGTACGGGAATTACCTATTTTGTGAAGTGAGTGATTGTAATTAAAACTTCTATTTTTATAGCAACTGTGGCAGTATGTTAATTTATGTATATGTTTGTATATTATGTATAATTTTACAGATTTTTAATTAAGTCTCTATTTGTTATTTGTGATAAATCCTCTATTGCGCTACAATCTGCATCGTTTTTCGTCGCTCATTAGCTATTGGGAACATTTATGTTGCATTTACTTGCTCATGACAACGAAAAAATCTCCAATGGCACAAATTTGACGGCGCCTCGGCGCGTTAAGACTTAGGGAGTTAAAGATAAATGAAAATGAGAAAGTAAATGAGTATTAATAATCACTGAAGCTAGCCTGAAAACATTAACGCAATTACATAGTTAAACACATCGAGGGAACTGGGTAGACCAGGGTAATAGCAATCTACCAGACTACCACCATAAGCATATTTAAAAGCTAATTTGTATATCCTCCTACAAAAAAGAAGTCTCTCAACAGGCACAGATGATTTAATCGTTGTTTTGTACCGCATAAATAATTTCTTATCAATGGGTGCCTGTTGAGGCTCCTCAAGCTTCGTTGTATCTTTCAGATATTCTAAAACTTGCATGTCTACTGACAAAAAAACAGATCCTGGCTGAATACAATATTTTTCCAAAACCGAAAATAGTCCTCTTCTAACTGCTTAGAGACAGTGTTCTCTCACATGTAAGAGGTCTAGGGAGAAGGGGGATATGACAAATCGGTGGGCCTAACGCTTAGGAGTTACCGTTCTTCACGGCTCTTCTTTCTTCATAGGTTACTCATCTGTATATTTGGACCCACCTCAATTGAGATATGGGTGCGCAACACGTTCACTTAAAGACTCACACCCTAGTTTGGTATGTTTCCCAAATTTGAAATAAAGTTTCAAAATCTTTTTTGAAAACCTTGAAAGACGGCTTTGATGGGAGGGGGCCACAATACTTGACTGCCTTCGCATTTAGATTTGCTAGTTTGTTTTACAAGACGTAGATTTGGAAGCAATTCACCATAATAAATACCATTTTCACCCTGAAGACGGTCAATGGCGATTGAAAGCGGTGCCAATACATCAACATAAATTACGATTCAATGTTCCTCACGCACAGGAGTCGTTTCAATCGACCGTCTTAAGCCTGCTTTCTTCGAGGCGAATCCTGTTCCTGTTCTCGACCCTGACGCTTTACCTTTTGTTTCCAATTTCTCCTCCTTCAACTCGTTCTTTTAACGTTTCCTATCTCTTCTCCTCTCTTCCTCCTCTCCCTTTCCCTGATCCTCCTCTTCTTTATCCTCCTCCCCCTCCTTCTCCTCTGCCAACAAGCACCAATCACTCTCGGCTCAGACTCCACCCGCACGGTCATCGTCACCCTTGCCTCCTCCACTTCGGCTCAGGATTCTTCACCTCTCTAGCTCCACCTCGGGCTACTCCTACGACACAGGCATACGTTCCGACTCCGCCCGATCACCCGCCTCAATCAGGGAATCCGTCCAGGACTCTATCCCAAGCTCCTCCTACTAGACTATCGAGCAGAGGTAGGCATATTTTGCTTCGCTATTTGGTTTAAGATATTCGTGCTTTAGCCACTGCAGATGAGTTTACCTGTTGGTGACGAAGTTCAGGGTTTATAGTCCAAAATACCGCGCAAAAATATAAAATGACAAAAAAAAATGTAATATGTGACCGCACTCTCATTTTTCTCACCTGGCAAAATTAAAAATATGATATTACTGACGTGTTTAGCATTTTCATTTCTACGCGCCAGTTTCTCTGATGCAAAAACGCGTTTTAAAATTACGCTCTTAATTCTTAATTACCGCATTAATTTGCCTTATGTTAAGCGTATTTTATTTAGTATTATTTACGTAGGACACTGGATGGTTCTAAGGTTCAAATTTGTAACTTCAAATTGTTCAAATAATATTTCAAACTACGATTAAACTTCTATCAGCTCACATGTTTAATCCTCCTTGGTTGTATGCAACAACGACCACCGAACAACCATAGTGGTCACCTAACCACCAAAATATCATCAAGCATCATGCATATATAAATATATATTATATATATATATATATATATTAATATATATATTATATATATAATAATATATATATATATATATATATATAAATATATATATATATATATATAATATATAGATGTTTCATGTAGTGTCTAAAGCTAGTCATCATGTAACTCGAGAACGGCAGCACCTACAGTAAAACAAATTATAATTTGGAATCAGCGGAAAATTCTAAGGAGGGTTTTTAATTTTTTTTTTTTTTTTTTGCATTTATTCGTCGAAATATTTACACAAAAAAATTTTTTTTAACCCCATTTAAGGGCTCGAGCTGATACGCGGTGAAGTAAAAAATCCTCCCCCCGTCGGTCTCCGAGCCGGGAGCCGAGAGACCCCGACCCTGCCATCCTTTGCATTTACCCTATGGTATTCCTTTAGTTAAGTAATACCAAAGTGTAAAAAAGTTTTAAAAACTATTCTTTTTTTTTAACTAAAGGAATACATAGGGTAAACCGCAAAGTATGGCAGGGTCGGTCTCTCGGCTTCCCAGGTGACGGACGGGGGGGGTACTTTTTCCCCCAGTCGGCTCGATCCCCCTAAAGGGTAAAATTTTTTTTTAAAAATATTTCCGAATAAAAAATAAAAAATAAAAAATAAAATTAAAAAATAAATAACCATCCTTTAAATTTTCCGCTGATACCAAATATATAATTTGTTTTACTGTTAGGTTGCTATCCGTTCTCGTGTTATCATATTTAATACAGCTTTTAGACACTGACATTTATTATTTATATATATATATATTTATATAGTATTATAATCGATTATATATATATATATTTATATAAATATATTTATATATTAATATATATATATATATATATATTTTTTAAATATATATTATATAAGTAGTATATATATATACGATAATTTCTTTTATATAAATACTATTAGGTGAAACTAAAGTTACCCAGTGCTCACCTATTCGAAACTAACTAATAAAACAAATGCTGGTCCAACATGAACAGAGTAAGTCTCTGAAATGTGTATGGAAAATGAAAAAAAGAAAATAAATTTTATCCTCTTTCTAGTTTTTTATTTTCCAAATAAAACGATATGGTCCACAAAGCTAACTAATAACATTTATTTTAGAAGCAGCGTATACGATGTCTGAAGAAAAAAGATGTTATTTTTTTTTTAACTAAAGTATACCCCCAGGGTAAACGCAAAGATGCAAAGAGTCGGTGTCTCTCGGCCTTCTGGGGGGACGACGGGGTGGGACTATTTCCCCCCTCCGGAGAGGGTCTCCGGAACCAAGCTCTTCCGCGTATTTGGGTGTGGCGGGGTTCCTCGCCCACTCACCCTCTCTTACGGGTTATGGAAAACGTCCCCTCCCCCCATCTGTCCCACCGTTGCTCGAGCCGCCTAAAAAAAAAAAAATTTAAACGCTGATTCCAAATATTATTAGTAAAAAAAAAAAAAGTTTCCTTTTTTTCATACAATTTATACATTGATTCAAAATTTGGTTATTAGTTTAGTGTTGCTAACGTAGTTTTTGGAGATAAAATATATATATATATATATTATAATAGTATATTTATACCTATACTTATTATTATATATATTTATATATACTTTTATATATATATATATATATACTATTATAAAATATATATATATATAATATATTTTATATATATATATATAATATATACTATATATATTTTTTTTTTTTTCATTTTCGCAACCTTTAGCACGCTGATTCCTTATATGTTATCAGTTTTCTTTGTTACCAATCTTAATTTCGAGATATCATGACGGGTAACATCTCTTTAGTTTGGCCATAATATTTATACTATTATATATATCCTATATATAATATATACACACAAAGATATAAGGAATATTATATATATATATATATATATATATATTATAAATATATTAGAAATAAATATATATATTATATAATATTATAAAAGATATATATATATATATTTTATATTATATCCATTGTTAGGCTCTGCCTGTCAAGTGCTATTCCACCATGTATCCGAGGAACAGCATTGTCTCAATAGCAAATGTATCAAATGCAAGCCTACTTCATGAATAAAGTTCTATTTTTCGCAAATTGAAAACTTAAATATTCCCTCTGTAATATTTATATTTCCAAATTATTCCATAACTCTGCTTCATCATAAAAAAATGATTACATTGTAATAATTATCAGATAAATTCTCGCTTTTTCACAATACAAGGTTTAACATCAAACGCTTGACTTCTTGCCGAACCAAAAATATGTAATGAAATTATTTTAAATAAATTTACTTTCATATGATTGGTTAACAACGAATGGCTATATACACATGATTGGCTAAAATATTAAAACACAATTTACCTTATATAAGGCTACGTACACATGATAGCGTTGCAACGCGCGCTAAAGCAACGCGCGCTGTCTATCACGGCATACTACATGACGACCACAGACGGCTTACACATGCAGCGCGCGCTCTGTCTTCAACGCGCGCAGCAGCGCGCGTCTATAAGATTCCTCGTGAAGCGCGCGCTAGCAGGGCGCCTCGAGTTCTATTATTTGGAATTGGACTATGCACATGTTGTCAGTATAGCGCGCGCTATACAATTTTTATAGTACAATTATTTATACTCTACATGTAATTTGGAGTAATAAATAAACTTAATTTAGTGTGATTACGAGATTTTCTTCTGGCGAAATGCTATCCCTCACATAGTAGTTCTGACTAGGTGCTAGGTCAATCCTGAAGTATTTTCAGAACTCAGTTATAAGTAAAGGATGCAATCTGATAATCCTAAAAGTAATTTAAAACTTGACCTTCTCCTTTCTTAGATTTGGGTAACAGAGTTACAAACAACCTAGAGTCAATTATGTCATGTAAAATACGGATGTACGTTAAATGTCTTTGCCTTCGTCTTCGTTTCCTATACCTACGGTAGAACATCCAAAGACATGCTACCTCTTCAACTTCCTTGGCAATACTGGAGATCAACGCGGCTTCAACGCCAGCATGTGTACCCACTGGGTTTTCGTAGCGCGCGTTGTTACGCGCGTTACAACGCCATCATGTGTACGTAGCCTAAGGTATAAGGTAAATTTTGATTAAAATAGTTTTTATGGGTTTATGACGTTTTATGACGAATTTTTGTGAATTCAATCACAATTCAATTAAATTTTTAAAATTAAATTTAGATTTATTCATAAACTAAATTTAACTTTAAAATAATCATAAAAATATATTTAATTAAAAAAAATACATTTTGTAAAATATTGAAGAATAAAAAAATTAAATTATTTTTGTTCGAACTTTTGCTTGCAAAGCCTATTTTGGGGTGTTAATATATTTTAGTTATAAGATAGCTATCTGTAATTATCTGTGTCTGTAGTCTGTACAATGATAGAAATATAAAAATTAAAAATGTAAGTATTTAGGGTATATTTTACTGGTTTAGCATATTGTAGCATTATTAATTATATTTGAAAAAGTCGGCAACACTGTTGGCAGTGTTTTGTTAAATTTTTCACGTGTTGTTTATAGGGATGCACGATAATAAACAAAAAAAACTTGATGTATCGATATCTTTATAAAATTTCAATAACCATTCGATAATCGTCAGAAAAACAATCGAAATATACATAGTATAAATATAATTAAAATTAAAATACTTCAATCCAATGTTATAATTTTCGGACCATCTTGTGAACGTGAACTATATATTATATATATATATATATATATATATAATATATAATAATATTAATAATATTAAAATATTTTTTATAGATTATATTATACCTCAATACAAAATATATATAATGTTTAATTTAATTATTTCACGTACTATACTAGAGATCCGATTACTATAGATCTACTATGAAACTTAGGAGATAATACAGTATAATATATTATATAAAATATATAATATATTATATAACCGTATATATATAGGTATATATATAAGATAATATATATTAATTACTATATATATATATAAGTAATGTAATATATATATATATAATATAATTGTATATATTTGTCTATCTTTTGGAGAGCATATATTATATATATATATATATATATATTATATATATATATAATATATATATATATATATGTATTATTATTACCTATACTAAATATCAGCTTACATATGAGACTGAATCTGCCACCTTCTATATACCCAAGAGTGGGGAAAGGAGCAACAATTACCGGACAACTGATAAATAGTAGAAAGTAGCTAAATGATACAAGTCGAAAGAAAATCTCCTAAGCCTTTCATCCGCCCGCTTTCCCTCACCTATCTCGTTCGCAGTCAGAAAAAATGCCAACGCCGACCCTTCCGGGACTGCGAACTGGACCCTCACTATGGATCTCGTCAGTGTGGGTCATCTTCTTGGCCAGGTGGTCCACAATCCATACCCTCACAAAAACCCCGCCATTACTCCTATTATAGTTACCTTTCTTCTCGCCTCTGCTAACTCACATTTCTTCCTCCACGCATCCTTTCATTGACTCAATCCTCTTTTACTTGGTCTCCCAGTCGGTCGATTCGCAACACATACTCATCAATATACATCCGCTTAACAAGGGACTATCATCCATCCTTTCCACATACCAAACCATCACAACCGTTACTTCCATTATCTCTATTTTTATCCCTTAACTCACACCACACAACTCTCTAATACGTTCATTCTTCATTTAATTAATTCTCTCACACCTAACACGTCCCTAAAGATTGTGCCATTCTGAACACATTGTTACTTTAGATATATAACCTTTCTTATTCTAACCATAGGCTCACTTACTATACATTAAACACAGGTAAACAACAATCCCCATGTAAGACCCTAGACGCACTCAATACTGGTTCCTTCACATCTCCACCAATCAGATTAATTGCCACCAACCACCTTCCTATCATTCACATATTTCCTACAACACGTACTCTGCATCATCCTTCCCTTTTCATCAACATAGTATCTTAAATATTTAAGCCGAAGATTCTTGTTCCAGCTTCCTTGCCATTTCTAAATAACTAGAAAGGACTGTCCACACTCACAACCATAACCTATATATATAATCTAGATTTATTTTCAAACCTCTCGTTTTATTTACATACCCTGCCAAATCTCTATATCAATCCTCTCTCAAAACTCTTACTTCAGATATTCCACCGTCATCAAAAACCAAATATATTATTTAATATATTATATTAATTAATATATATAATATATATATATTATATTAATATATATATTAATATTATACATAATAATATATTAAATAATATTAAATATATATAATAATTATATATTTATATTTAATATATAATATAATATATATATATATTAATTATGATTATAGGCCTATAATTAATATAATAAGATTATTGGGTATCAACTATTATAATAAAGGGACGGATATATATAGCTAGAATATATTAGATATATATTATCTCTACTCTGGTTTATTATAATTATTTGTTTATATTATATATATATTAATAATTGTAGGTTTTGAAAAGATCAGAGGTAGGTATATAAGTATAGATCTAGGGGTAAGGTGTTATAATATATAGTAAATATAATGCTAGTAATTATATATATATATAGTGAAGTATGTTATAGCGGGAAATAGAAGAGAGATGCGATGTGATAATATATATTTCCTATATATATATATTAATATATAATATTATACTATCACTATATAACTTGATTTAATATTAATACATGATTAATTATATTTTATGTTTTTATTATATATATATATATATATATAATATATTATATACTATACTGTGGCGATAAGTACCGAAACAAATCATTATCAATAATAGAAAAGGTATATATATATAATTATAGTAAAGGGTGTGTTATATTAGATATAGGGATTTTTATATATAGGTATATATATAATATATAGTATATATGAATATATATATATATATATAAATATATAGCGTGTTACTTAATAAGGTCATATAAGTAGTATAAGTATATTGAAATTATCATAATAGATTAAACAATAATTATTAGTTAATTAGATATTAATTGGTTTAGTTAATATTTGATTCAAAATATTTTAAAAAAATTTTTCGCAAAAAAATTGTTGAATGTACCAAATAATTATTTATAAAAATGTGAGGCGACGGTGGAAATAACTATCGAATCGTTGATAATCGGAAAAAACTATCGATTATCGCAAAAATAGGAAAATTGCTCTCCGATGTGCTGTTGATATTCGGAAAAAAAACTATCGAATAAGTGTTTGATAATCGATAGTTTTTTTCTTGTGTATTGGGACCTCGCAGTCTTTCCACCGAATAGATATGTTTAATGTTAACTGCTTAAAACACCAAGTAATCTTCAAAATTTATGTTAAAAAATTTTAAAAGATTTAATTTTAATAGAAGTGGAAAAAGTGTTTTTTTTTTTGTTGCTTATTCCTACACCTAATTTATTTTCTTTATCCTAATAAAATTAAGATAATGAAATGAAGAAAAGGATCCAAAAGGAATGGTAAGAAAGAAGAGGATCAATAAAGGAATAATTTATATGTAAACTTCCACATGGTTTTATCGAGGAGAATCTACTGTGAGAATTTTTTAACACAGTTTGAGGAAATAACTCGCCGTAAGGTAAAAGGAGTGCTTTAGAGTAAGTTGTGTGAATATGTGATAAATAATTGTTCCTTATATAAGGTGGCTAGCGTAGCCTTGGCTTAACATTAGATATTAGGAATATTGGGAGCAAGAAACCTTTCTCACGGTATTGTTTTGAAACTTGCTTATAATGCGAGATAGTGTAAGAAGTGCGAATAGCTTAGTAATTGTCCCTGCGTTTTTAAAATATTTTATATGTTTACAATAAGGTACCTAGTAACTCAGTGTAGTGTTTATGATATATAGAGGATAAGAGAAGGCTGAACCTCGGTGCAAGGATGATGCAAATCAACCGATTTAATTTTATTAGAATTGTATGAACTTCTTGTTATTCCATTCCAAATAATTAATTAAAAGAATTTGAGAACCTGCTTAGGCGTATACTATACCGAAAATATTTTATTAAAAAATCACAGGATAATTCTCTCTTATAAAAAAGCAATAATGGTGAAGTAAAAATGTGAAAGAGCGTGAAAGATGCCATGTCTCATTTAGGAAAAAAAATTTGCAGCCTCTCAAAGTTGTTAAAACTCGCCATAGGATTTTCTTGCCAATAATTTAATTTTATTAGAATTGTTACACTTATCACTATGCTCTGTAAATACATTAGAAGAAATTTTATGTTATATACCCGTGTGTTAGTGTCAATTAATTTGGTCAATAATTTGCTGTCGTTCTTTGCCTTGCTGTCCTCCCATTTCCTTACATCAATTTCATATATACTATTAGAAAATCACATTGAGAATTCATTCACATAATTAGGGCATAAACTATTAACCAATAATAAAAAAAAAATTAATACAATTTAAAAAAAATACATTAGATTATTTTTCTATAAGCAACACCGACTCTTTTCACTTTTCCTTCAAATATTTTATAAACCAATAGATGGCACTAAATACTTGTCTGAAAAGTTGGTTGGTTAGCATTTCTAAGCTGATATTTTATATCGGCGAAAGTACTATGCCAAAGAGTATGGTATGCTTTACAGATGAATGAGGCAATAACCACACTATGGCAAATACTTTTACGATTGGGCACGTAATAAGAAAATAACTTAAAATAAAAAATGTGATGTGGAAAATTTAAAAAGAACCTAAAGCATTTTTCTTTTTGAAAAAAATAAAAATATTGTGATCTTTCTGCGAAATTTGGAAAAAATAAATAAAATAAACAAGAATGGAAATAAAAGAAGAAATCTATAACTGAGAATATTTGAAGTTTCTTTAGGTTTCTGGAAGATTGAGCTAAACCAGGATTTCGATTTATATTTAGAGAGATTGAGCTATACCAACAATTCCAATTATATTTAGGCGCGGAACACTTTAAAATTGTATACTATAAAAACTATTATATATTTCCACGGATATCTCTTCTATTTTGTTTATTTTAGTATTTAGATGTAGGTTGTAAAACAATGTTTTAGAGGATTTTGTACTTTGTCACTATTAGATATAATTGTCCAGAACTCATTAGGCATTTTCAAAAAATTTCTCAATTATCATAAAACGAGTCTAATGTGTGCACATGTTCAATATCAAGTTCATAATAAAAAATGTTAATAATAGTGCGAAGGTAAATTGTATTTTTCAATTTCTTACTATTTAGTATTTAAATCTATCTCTATTCTCTTTACCTTCAACGAATCAATTTACCCACTAAGCTTAAGTAAGTGCTATGAACTACAGGCAGAGTTACTTATGAGAACTTATCAAAGACATCAATCTTTGAAAAATTCAAAACCAAAGGTAAGACCCTATAGACTCAATTTTTCAATTTTTTTTGTTATTATAATGCAGTTTATCGGAACCCCTAAATATTTTTAATGCAAATCTTACATAAAATGCACCACTGGTGACAAATTTTCCTGGTTCAAGGCAAAGTTATAGGGTAAACTTTGGTTCAAGCTTCAAGGTATCTTTAAAAAAAAAAAAAAGCATGCATTTTAGCAAGCAGACTGTGATATTTCCTTCCACGACAGTTCAAAATATTCCTAACGTAAACCACCCAAAAAAGATATGAGGAATACTTCTTTAAATTTTTGTTTTAATTGATTACACTTAGTTTACACAGGCCTGCGATGAAATTTTTATTTTACTGTTTTTGAGTATTTTAGATATAATTTATAGAGCTGATTTCAAAAATAACTTCCATTTTCATTCATCCCTCACAGTTATTGTTAAAATAGCCATATTCATATATATATATATATATATATATATATATATATATATATATATATATATATATAGTTATAGAAATATATACATTTATATTTATATATATATATATATATATATATATATATATATATATATATATATATATATATATATATATATATATATATAGTAAAGCAGGGTTACTTTGTCATACAGGGTTACTTTGGCCATTATTCACCCATGCTCAAATTTTTAGCTATATTTTTGTAAATATTTATTTTTCGTAAAATATGCTCTCCTACATCCGCTAACCGTTAACTTAATTTACGAGTTTATAAAAATATTTTCTTATCAGATTTAAATTGTATTAGTTCGATTGATAAGAGATAAACTTTTTTTTCAAAATTTCCTAAACGCTCCTCTCAATGGCTCAAAATGCTTGTATTTTTACTGGTTAGCGGTGCACGAAAAACGCGAAAGCGTTTCATCGATAAATGCGAAAACGGTTAAACACCCAGTCCCAACTGAACGAAGTACAAC
>JABUQX010094475.1:0-18458 GCA_015478945.1 Trachelipus rathkii | reverse complement strand
TGCTGAAACCAGTGTTACCAGGTGAGCACCCCATGGGGATGCTGCCCAATAAACCTGAAATACTGTGGTACAGAAACTACTCCAAAACTTGGTATACATCTTTCTTATGATGCATCCTCGATACAGAAAAGAAAAAAAAAAAATAAAAAAAATTTTTAAAATTTTAAAAAAATTTAAAAATTTTAAAAATTTTAAAAATTTAAAAAAAAATTAAAATTTTTTTAAAAAAAAAATTAAAAAAAAAAAAATTAAAAATTAAACATTTTAATTTTTTAACTTTAAATCTTAAATATATATATATATATAAATCAAACACCCTCAAAAGCCTCTGGAGCCTCTGGAGCCTCTTGAGCCCTCCCAGCCTCATCCCAGCCTCCCAAGCCTCCCGACCCTCACCATCTATGATCTATTGACCCCTGCCTCCTCAGCCTCCCCTCCCTCTCGCCCCTCCCCATCTACGATCTGTTGATTCATGTCATATTTTGTATAACATAACACAAAACTTTTATTTATTTTTGTTTTATATGCTTTAAACAGTTTGTTTTTACTAAAATTTTACGCTTTTCATATTTATAACTTAAGAAATTTGTTTTTACATACCCTAAACCTGTAAATCAGTAAATCAAACCACCCACCCCTCCCCCATCCCTACCCAAATCCTGGATATTTATACATTAACATAGTAATATTTAACAAAATTTTATCATAACCTTGTCTAATTATCATACTGATCAATGAATAAATGTTAACATTAACAAAGATCCATACTTAACAGCAATAAAGTAACTAACATTGAGTGCAGAACGGAACCTACTTACACTTTTTCTAACATGTCACTGATATTTTTACACTAACATAGTAATATTTAACAAAATTTTATCATAACCTTGTCTAAATATCATACTGATCAATGAATATATGCTAACGTGACAAAGTTTTCACATCAATAAAGCAAACATAGCATCATCTGAACTACGAATATAACGTACATTCACAAACCTAACACATCTTAAACATGAATAAACAGTTAACATTAACAAGCTTTCATACTTAACAACAGTAAAGTAACTAACATTGAGCGCAGAATGTAACCTACTTACACTTTTTCTAACATATCACTGATGTTTTTACATTAACATACAGTTAACATTAACAAAATTTCATACCTTGTCTAAGTATCTTACTGATCAATGAATATATGCTAACGTAACAAAGTTTTCATATTAATAAAGTAAACATAGGATCATATGAACTACGAATATAATGTACACTCACAATCCTAACACATCTTATACACGAATAAGCAGTCACCATTAACAAAGTTCAATACTTAACAACAGTGACATAACTAACATTTGCATACAATACGTAACTTATTCACACTTTTCCAAACATATCTCTAACATATCACTGATGTTTTTACATTAACATAGTAACATTTAACAAAAATTTATCACAATCTTGTGTAATTATCATACTGACCAACGAAAATACGCTAACGCAGCAAAGATTTCACATCAATAAAGCTAACATATCATAACCTGATGTAACAATATAATGTATAACATCAAATCGAACATACCCTATGCCTGAATAAATCACTAACATTAGCAAAGTTCCATACTTAACAACAGTAAAGTAACTACCGTTGCATACAAAAACGTAACCTATTCATACGTTTTCAAACATATCTCTAACATATCATTACTATTTTCGTATTAACACTGTAATATTTATCATCACCGTACCTAATTATCATACTGATCAACGAATATATGCCAACGTAACAAAGTTTTTGGTTTAACAAAGCTAACATATCATAGTCTGAACCAAGAATATAACATACACCGAAAAACCTAACATACTTTAAACACGAATAAACAGCTATCATTAACAAAGTTCAATACTTAACAACAGTGAAGTAACTAGCAAAACATATAGAACGTTGCCTTTCACATCTTTTTTTTTTTCTTTTTGTTTTAAAAACTTTTATTTATTTTTAACTTTATTTCTTTAAAACTTTTTGTTTCAAAAAACTTTTAGCTATTTGTAAATTTATTTCTTTAAAACATTTTAGTTTTGTTTTTTTTTTTTTTTTTTTTTTTTTAAACTTTTAATTTTTAACTTTATTTCTTTAAAACTTTTTGTTTTTACTAAAATTTATTTCATTTTATGTTTATAACTTAAAATATTTTGCCTTTTTACATACCCTAAAGCAGTAAAACAGTAAATCAGTTAATTAAACCACCCACCACCCTCCTACCCTTCCATAATCTATTGATCTATTGATCTATTGATCTATTGATTCAAGTCATATTTTGTATAAACATAACATAGCAAGCTTCTTCATATACATATATCATACAGTCCAACGAATAAATACTAGTATAACAACAAAGCTTTCACATCAATAATAAAGCTAACATATCATAACATGAACTAAGAATATAATGAACAAAAACAAAACATAGCTTACGAACGAGTAAACTGATAACATTAGCAAAGTTCCATACTTACCAACAGTAAAGTAACTACCAACGAAACGTAAGCGATTTACACTTTGTCAAGCATATCTCTAACATATCAATGTTAATTTTACATTAACATAGTAATATTTATCAAAAATTTATCATAACCTTACCTAACTATCATACTCCCCAACGAATAAATGCTAACATATCAAAGTGTTCACATCAATAAAGTTGACATAACATAAGTTGAGCTAAGAACAAAACAAACCTACCACACCTTATACACGAATAAACTGCTAACATAAACAAAGTTCCCTACTTAACAACAGTAAAATAGCTAACAATGCCTACAAAACATATCCTATTCACACTTTTTTCAAGTATATCTCTAACATTTCAATGTTAATTTAATATTGACATAGTAATATATATCAAAACTTAACAAAAAGTTATCATAACCTAACTATCATACAGACCATTATTATTATTATTATTATTATTATTATTATTATTATTATTATTATTATTATTATTATTATTATTATTATTATTATTATTATTATTATTCCGTAGATCTCAAAACATGCCCAATGAGAGCGAAGGAATAACGCATCATAGTGATGGGAGATTTAGGTAAACTGGGAAAGCACGGCAACAGCGCATCAGACAGAGAAAATTTGGCAACACCGCACAGCCAAAGTTCTGAGCGTAATATCGAAAAGTACCTAACATCGCATAGCAAAACTTAGCTGAACCTATTTATTTATTTATTTATTTTTTTTTCATCATATCTATAACATAACAATATTATTTAACATTGACATAGTAATATAATTTACTATAACCTAAGGTAACTATCACACTGACTAATAAATGCTAACACAACAAAGTGCTCACTTCAATAAAGCTAACACTGCGTTGTCTGAACAAAGAACACAATATAAAACACACACACACACACACACACACACACACACACACACACACACACACACACACACACACACACACACACACCCTCCTAACCTTCCATGATCTATTGATCTATTGATCTATTGATTCAAGTCATATTTTTATTAATTTACTATGTTTTACATACCCTAAAACAGTAAATCTGCTAATCAAACCACCCGCCCCACCCTCCTAACCATCAGTATATATAGATATATATATATATATAAGAACATAACAAACTTAACATATCTTACACACGAATAAACGGTTAATATTAATAAAGTTCCTTACTTAAATACAGTAAGTAGCTAACATTGGAGCAAAACTTATACTATTCACACTTTTTCAAACATATCTCTAAAATATTAATGTCAATTTTACATTATCGTTGTAATATTTATGAGAACTAAACAAAAAATTTAACTCGACCTAACCTAACAGCCATATAGCATTCATTAACAATGTAACTAAAATTAGAAGTTTCAACATACCAGCTGAAGTCAAAGTAGCAAACTCAATCTTTACTATACATAAACGATCAAAATATTATTATTATTATTATTATTATTATTATTATTATTATTATTATTATTATTATTATTATTATTATTATTATTATTATTATTATTATTATTATTCCACATAGATCTCACAACACCAATAACGTATGCGACCATATCGCTTGCATGTTCACAACTAGAACATAGGTTGGTAAAATGCTCTCTACCTGACACCTAAACATTACTCAATCTTTAACAAAGAACAAAGGGTTTGGTTACAACATCTGTTATCCTCTTGAGAGGGTGGATACAAAGAACGTGAGAAACAAGCCATTCAAAAGCGTGTGAAAAAGATAATTAGTTTTGAAGGGGAATAAACAAAGAACGGGTATCAATTACATGAACATCTGTTGCTTTGTTCTAACAAACGTATGAAAGCGATTCAACATCTGTTATCCTCTTGAGAGGGTGGATACAAAGAACGTGAGAAACAAACCATTCAAAAGCGTGTGAAAAAGATAATTAGTTTTGAAGGGGAATAAACAAAGAACGGGTATCAATTACATGAACATCTGGTGCTTTGTTCTAACAATGGTATGAATGTGGTTCAACAACTTACATGAAGGGTAAATTGCTATGCGTATAAACATGTAAGCAAACACACGTACACATACACACACATACACACACACACATACACAAATATATATATATATATATATATATATATATATATATATATATATATATATATATATATATATATATATATATATATATATATATATATATATATATATATATATATTGTAGAGTTAGTAAATATTGGTTTAATAATAAGATATATTTCATCAATTTGTAAGATATTAATATAAAGATCTTCACGTTGTTAACTTTAATATTATTTTTGTTTTTCCGATTATTTTTTCTTTCACATTTTTAATATAAACATTTCGTTTTGTTATTATTTTCTTTTAAGTTTTTATTATTCTTCTTTATATTTATATTTTGTTAAAAGTTATTTATTTATTTTAATTTTATTTATTTTTATTTTATGTTCCCTAGCACTGCAAGACACCTCGGCCGCTAACCCCGAGAGACTACATCCAACGCCCATGTCGAGCGTTAGAACCTTAGCGCTTAACGTCTCAGCGTTTTCATGCCTTTACGTCTCCACAGCTTTCGGGTGTATAACAATTAGATCGCGAGTGACCCGCCGCATCCTTCTTGGTGGACAGATATATATATATACTCCTGATAATCTAACATAGAGCATAGCAGTGGTATAGCTAAATATTAAAAAGTTAGCATATATATATATATATATATATATATATATATATATATATATATTAGTATATATATATATATATATATATATATATATAAGGAAATAAGTTTTAAGTCAGTAAAAGCAACTTGTTCATTTTAATTCCTTTATTACATAATTAGAAACTAAATAATCAATGACATACTACATATTTTAACATTAAATATTATAACAAAGATTATTGTAAATATAAATATTACAGCAGGGTTAATATAGTTATAAAGATATATGCAAAGAGTAGTAGAGAGATATATATATATATATATATATATATATAGCAGCAGTATATATATATATATATATATATATATATAGTGAATAAATACAATATATATATGAACAAATATATACAAAAGAGCAAGATAGATATATATATATATATATATATATATAAACCAATCAACCCTAACATGGAGCTTTATGAATATTTCAAATTTAAACATTCTAAGTTCTTTTACAAATATGCTTTAAGCATTTTGGTGTTGTTGTTCCTCAGATAGTTTCTTATCTCTTCAATACCATCCGATAGCACATATGTAAAAAGTTCTCTCTCAGATATCATAGTATGTTTACTGTCGGGGTCAGCAGCGTAAATACTTTCGCTCCATTGTTTTCTAAATAGATAGATGAATTTCTGCACGTTCATAGATTTTAAGAAGTTTTCAATGATAGTTTCAGCATCATCAGTTAGATTTTTCTTAAACGCACAATATTCCTGGTATAACATAGAATGAGCTACAGTTACGTAATTACACAGTATTTCAGTCTTCTTCATTTGCAATAATACCCTCTTGCGTACCTCTGCCATATATTTTATCTGTGGTAATCTAGAAATATAGATTTTACGAGCCGTAGGTTCAAATACACCTGGTTCCTTACGCCTCTTCCATACGCGAACCTCTATTCTATGTGAAAGTGAAATTATACCCTTAGAATAAGAGAGAGTAAGGTGATTGGTCTTGGTTTCCTCACCCTGACTAATAATAATTTCCG
Organism: Trachelipus rathkii; assembly: GCA_015478945.1. Lineage (NCBI taxonomy): Eukaryota > Metazoa > Arthropoda > Malacostraca > Isopoda > Trachelipodidae > Trachelipus > Trachelipus rathkii. The sequence continues at coordinate 12,210 of JABUQX010094475.1, read as the reverse complement.
GTGAATCAAAAAATTCGGTAGACTTAGAGTACTCCTTGACCCATTCTGCAGCGTGGTGGCATATACAGAGTATCTCATCAGTACTCATAAAAATCCGTTTGTTACTATGGTATACAGATTGATTAATACATGTGAAAAATTCAGACCCGTTAGGGTTTCTTTTATATAAGAATGAAACTCCGCTCCTTGGGATCTTGATTTCCCATTGTACAATATCTTGTATAGAGGTATATCTGTTAAGATGGGTCATGATATACACAACGAAATATACTTGATGAAAATAAAACACTTTTAAGATAGAGCACAGAACTTGTTCAACGTATAACAGCTAAAGCAACTATGGTTTTAAAATGAGTTTATACCTATAAGTTAATATAAAATTCCTGTTCAAATACAGCTTAAAAGAGGTATGATAAATTTCATCCAATCACATGAATACACGTTCAAGGGATAAAGAATATTCAACCAATCACAGGATATGTCTAATGCAGATGAGGAATATTTCAACCAGTCACAGGAAAAGCTAAAAGGAGATACGTTAAATCTATCCAATCACAAGAAAGGCAAGCATTTCCCTCCTTATCAACTCAAAAAGTCTCCCTGAAACAATATGTTTCAGATTAAAATATATTTCTTTAGGTTTTTGTTCTTACCTGTTATCATGTTTTGTTTTGTTAAGATTCGTTTTTTCAGTCTTAACAACATGTGTTTGTAGATATTGCGTATATCGTTAGATTATCAGGAGTATATATATATCTGTCCACCAAGAAGGATGCGGCGGGTCACTCGCGATCTAATTGTTATACACCCGAAAGCTGTGGAGACGTAAAGGCATGAAAACGCTGAGACGTTAAGCGCTAAGGTTCTAACGCTCGACATGGGCGTTGGATGTAGTCTCTCGGGGTTAGCGGCCGAGGTGTCTTGCTGTGCTAGGGAACATAAAATAAAAATAAATAAAATTAAAATAAATAAATAACTTTTAACAAAATATAAATATAAAGAAGAATAATAAAAACTTAAAAGAAAATAATAACAAAACGAAATGTTTATATTAAAAATGTGAAAGAAAAAATAATCGGAAAAACAAAAATAATATTAAAGTTAACAACGTGAAGATCTTTATATTAATATCTTACAAATTGATGAAATATATCTTATTATTAAACCAATATTTACTAACTCTACAATATATATATATATATAAACAAAAATATATATATATATATATATATATATATATATATATATATATATATATATATATATATATATATATATATATATATATATATATATTTGTGTGTGTGTGTGTGTGTGTGTGTGTGTGTATGTGTACGTGTGTTTGCTTACATGTTTATACGCATAGCAATTTACCCTTCATGTAAGTTGTTGAACCACATTCATACCATTGTTAGAACAAAGCACCAGATGTTCATGTAATTGATACCCTTTCTTTGTTTATTCCCCTTCAAAACTAATTATCTTTTTCACGCGCTTTTGAATGGCTTGTTTCTCACGTTCTTTGTATCCACCCTCTCAAGAGGATAACAGATGTTGAATCGCTTTCATACGTTTGTTAGAACAAAGCAACAGATGTTCATGTAATTGATACCCGTTCTTTGTTTATTCCCCTTCAAAACTAATTATCTTTTTCACACGCTTTTGAATGGCTTGTTTCTCACGTTCTTTGTATCCACCCTCTCAAGAGGATAACAGATGTTGTAACCAAACCCTTTGTTCTTTGTTAAAGATTGAGTAATGTTTAGGTGTCAGGTAGAGAGCATTTTACCAACCTATGTTCTAGTTGTGAACATGCAAGCGATATGGTCGCATACGTTATTGGTGTTGTGAGATCTATGTGGAATAATAATACATAATAATAATAATAATAATAATAATAATAATAATAATAATAATAATAATAATAATAATAATAATAATAATAATAATAATATTTTGTTATTTATAATAAAGATTGAGTTTGCTACTTTGACTTCAGCTGGTATGTTGAAACTTCTAATTTTAGTTACATTGTTAATGAATGCTATATGGCTGTTAGGTTAGGTCGAGTTAAATTTTTTGTTTAGTTCTCATAAATATTACAACGATAATGTAAAATTGACATTAATATTTTAGAGATATGTTTGAAAAAGTGTGAATAGTATAAGTTTTGCTCCAATGTTAGCTACTTACTGTATTTAAGTAAGGAACTTTATTAATATTAACCGTTTATTCGTGTGTAAGATATGTTAAGTTTGTTATGTTCTTATATATATATATATATATCTATATATACTGATGGTTAGGAGGGTGGGGCGGGTAGTTTTATACTGATTTACTATTTTAGGGTATGTAAAAACATAGTAAATTAATAAAAATATGACTTGAATCAATAGATCAATAGATCAATAGATCATGGAAGGTTAGGAGGGTGTGTGTGTGTGTGTGTGTGTGTGTGTGTGTGTGTGTGTGTGTGTGTGTGTGTGTGTGTGTGGTTTTACATTATGTTCTTAGTTCAGGCAACGCAGTGTTAGCTTTATTGAAGTGAGCACTTTGTTGTGTTAGCATTTATTAGTTTGTCAGTGTGATAGTTACCTTAGGTTATAGTAAATTATATTACTATGTCAATGTTAAATAATATTGTTATGTTATAGATATGATGAAAAAAAATAAATAAATAAATAAATAGGTTCAGCTAAGTTTTGCTATGCGATGTTAGGTACTTTTCGATATTACGCTCAGAACTTTGGCTGTGCGGTGTTGCCAAATTTTCTCTGTCTGATGCGCTGTTGCCGTGCTTTCCCAGTTTACCTAAATCTCCCATCACTATGATGCGTTATTCCTTCGCTCTCATTGGGCATGTTTTGAGATCTACGGAATAATAATAATAATAATAATAATAATAATAATAATAATAATAATAATAATAATAATAATACAAATTAATAATAATAATAATGATAGTTATGTTAGGTTATGATAAATTTTTGTTAAGTTTTGATATATATTACTATGTCAATATTAAATTAACATTGAAATGTTAGAGATATACTTGAAAAAAGTGTGAATAGGATATGTTTTGTAGGCATTGTTAGCTATTTTACTGTTGTTAAGTAGGGAACTTTGTTTATGTTAGCAGTTTATTCGTGTATAAGGTGTGGTAGGTTTGTTTTGTTCTTAGCTCAACTTATGTTATGTCAACTTTATTGATGTGAACACTTTGATATGTTAGCATTTATTCGTTGGGGAGTATGATAGTTAGGTAAGGTTATGATAAATTTTTGATAAATATTCCTATGTTAATGTAAAAATTAACATTGATATGTTAGAGATATGCTTGACAAAGTGTAAATCGCTTACGTTTCGTTGGTAATGTTAGTTACTTACTGTTGTTAAGTAGGGAACTTTGCTAATGTTATCAGTTTACTCGTTCGTAAGCTATGTTAGGTTTGTTTTTGTTCATTATATTCTTAGTTCATGTTATGATATGTTAGCTTTATTGATGTGAAAACATTGTTATACTAGTATTTATTCGTTGGACTGTATGATATATGTATATGAAGAGCTTATTTATGTTATGTTTATACAAAATATGACTTGAATCAATAGGATCAATAGATCAATAGATCAATAGATTATGGAAGGGAAGCAGGAGGCAAGGCTTTTACCCTAACTGACGAAGATTGCCTTCACGCTTTAGGCATAACATTTGGTTATAAACATAAAATGTTAAAATAAATTTTAGTAAAAACAAAGTTTTAAAGAAATAAAGTTAAAAATAAAAAGTTTAAAAAAAAAAAAACTAAAAAGTTTTAAAGAAATAAATTAAAAATAGCTAAAAATTTTTTAAAACAAAAGTTTTTAAAAAAAAAAAAGTTAAAAATAAATAAAAGTTTTTAAAACAAAAAGAAAAAAAGATGTGAAAGGCAACGTTCTATATGTTTTGCTAGTTACTTCACTGTTGTTAAGTATTGAACTTTGTTAATGTTAGCTGTTTATTCGTGTTTAAGGTATGTTAGGTTTTTCGGTGTATGTTATATTCTTGGTTCAGACTATGATATGTTAGCTTTGTTAAACCAAAAACTTTGTTACGTTGGCATATATTCGTTGATCAGTATGATAATTAGGTACGGTGATGCAAAATATTACAGTGTTAATATGAAAATAGTAATGATATGTTAGAGATATGTTTGAAAACGTATGAATAGGTTACGTTTTTTGTATGCAACGGTAGTTACTTTACTGTTGTTAAGTATGGAACTTTGCTAATGTTAGTGATTTATTCAGGCATAGGGTATGTTCGAATTGATGTTATACATTATATTGTTACATCAGGTTATGATATGTTAGCTTTATTGATGTGAAATCTTTGCTGCGTTAGCGTATTTTCGTTGGTCAGTATGATAATTACACAAGATTGTGATAAATTTTTGTTAAATGTTACTATGTTCGTGCAAAAATAATAATGATATGTTAGAGATATGTCTGGAAAAGTGTGAATAAGTTACGTATTGTATGCAAATGTTAGTTATGTCACAGTTGTTAAGTATTGAACTTTGTTAATGTTGACTGCTTATTCGTGTATAAGATGTGTTAGGATTTTGAGTGTACATTATATTCGTAGTTCATATGATCCTATGTTTGCTTTATTAATATGAAAACTTTGTTACGTTAGCATATATTCATTGATCAGTAAGATACTTACACAAGGTTGTGATAATTTTTGTTAAATGTTACTATGTTAATGTAAAAACATCAGTGATATGTTAGAAAAAGTGTAAGTAGGTTACATTCTGCGCTCAATGTTAGTTACTTTACTGTTGTTAAGTATGAAAGCTTGTTAATGTTAACTGTTTATTCATGTTTAAGATGTGTTAGGTTTGTGAATGTACGTTATATTCGTAGTTCAGATGATGCTATGTTTGCTTTATTGATGTGAAAACTTTGTCACGTTAGCATATATTCATTGATCAGTATGATATTTAGACAAGGTTATGATAAAATTTTGTTAAATATTACTATGTTAGTGTAAAAATATCAGTGACATGTTAGAAAAAGTGTAAGTAGGTTCCGTTCTGCACTCAATGTTAGTTACTTTATTGCTGTTAAGTATGGATCTTTGTTAATGTTAACATTTATTCATTGATCGCAAGATATTAGACAACTTTTGTGAGGAAGGTTTGTCAAAATTTTTATATTTTAAGGTATAAATTTCCAGCATTTCGTCAGGGAGAGGGGAGGGTGGGTGGTTTGATTTACTGATTTACAGGTTTAGGGTATGTAAAACCCAAAATTCAGTAAAGGATAAATATGAAAAGCGTAAAATTTAGTAAAAACAAACTGTTTAAAGCATATAAAACAAAAATAAATAAAAGTTTTGTGTTATGTTATACAAAATATGACATGAATCAACAGATCGTAGATGGGGAGGGGCGAGAGGGAGGGGAGGCTGAGGAGGCAGGGGTCAATAGATCATAGATGGTGAGGGTCGGGAGGCTTGGGAGGCTGGGATGAGGCTGGGAGGGCTCAAGAGGCTCCAGAGGCTCCAGAGGCTTTTGAGGGTGTTTGATTTATATAAAAAACGTAAATTTTTTTGTTATAAACTTAAAAAGAATAAAAAATGTTTAATTTTTTTTTTTTAATTTTTTAAAAAATTTAAATTTTTTAATTTTTTTTTTTTTTTTTTTTTTTTTTTTTTTTTTTTTTTTTTTTTTTTTTTTTTTTTTTTTTTTTTTTTTTTTTTTTTTTAAAATTAATTTTTAAAATTTTTTTAAATTTTTTAAATTTTTAAATTTTTTTTTTTTTTTTTTTTTTTTTTTTTTTTTTTTTTTTTTTTTTTTTTTTTAGAAAGATGTATACCAAGTTTCGTCGTTCTATGCCAGTATTTCAGGTTTGTGGGGACAGCATCCCCCCATGGGGTGCTCACTACAATTTAACACTGGTTTCAGCAATGATACCTTATATGATAGGTGTATACCGAGTTTCATCGTTCTATGTCAATATTAAAATTTTTAAGGGGCTAGCATCCCCCTGGTGTGCTTATAATTTAACACTGGTTTCAGTAATGATACCTTATATGATAGGTGTATACCGAGTTTCAGCCTTCTACGTCAATATTCAAGTTTTTAAGGGGCTAGCATCCCCCTGGGGTGCTCAACATAATTTAACTCTGGTTTCAGCAATAATACATTATATGATAGGTGTATGCCAAGTTTCAGCCTTCTACGTCAATATTCAATGTTTGACGGGGCCAGCATCCCCCCATGGGGTGCTCACTACATTTTAACACTGGCAACAGTAATGCCTTCACCCAAAATCGATCGCTGAAGCTATAGATCAGGGGAGGGGGGTAGGGCTGGGGGTGTGAAGGGGCGGGTGGTTTGATATATATATATATATATATATATATATATATATATATATATATATATATATATATATATATATATATATTTAATTTTCATTACTGATTTATATCGCTTGATGTATTTGCCAATCTAAATATCTGCCCAGTTTCCTGCATACCCTAAATACAGTCATATATATATATATATATATATATATATATATATATATATATATATATATATATATATATATATATATATATATATATATATATATATATATATATAAAGTATATATATATATATATATATATATATATATATATATATAATAGAAAGAAAATAAATAATAATAATAATAATAATAATAATAATAATAATAATAATAATAATATTATTATTATTATTTGTATTGAGAAAGTCTTCTCCCTAAAACGTTAATTATTTTTTAGACTTTAAAAGGTAATAAATTTTTAAAACCTGCCAATTAAAAGTAATTGGTTTGAAAACAAAATGTATTAGTTACTAACTGAAAAAGATTTGCTCTGTGCGTCATAAATTTACACTTGACACCTAAAAGTCATAAATTTTTAAACCTGTCAAGTTGAAGTGAGGGTTCAATACAAAGTAATTAAATCTCCCCTTCTTACAAAAAGTCATAAATTATTCTTTATAGACTTAAAAGGTAATTAAAATTTTTTCTCTCCCCTCATGGATTCCCAGGCCATTTGTTATTTTACGATATAATTGACAGCTGATACATTACACCTTTAGGCTTAAGCTATAATTAGATTTCCTTTCTCTGGTTCAATCCCCTTCTCTTATACCCCCACCCTCCTTCTCTTCCCCTCTCTCCTTCTCTCCCCTCCATTTTCCCCTCATTTTATTTTTAAAATCAGTTGATGGCGAGCGATTGAACGGGGAAGACGTGGTGCTGCTGCTGCTGCTCTGGCGGCGCCGGCGCGAAAAGCCGAATTTACTTACATATGATTGTATGCGCGCGCACGCGTGTATGATTGTACGTACGTATACGCGTATATATATATATATATATATATCATATATATATATATATATATATATATATATATATATATATATATATATATATATATATATATATATATATATATATATATATAGGCGGGGGTGAGGGGGTGTGGGTGTGTGTGCGTGTGTGTATGTGTGTATTCTCTACGCATGAAAGGGATTGTATAAGTTCGGATACGCTGCGTGAAGCATGTACATATTCCCTAAGCATGTACATATATAGCAATATATATATATATATATATATATATATATATATATATATATATATATATATATTCCAGTTCCAGGATCCAGTTCCTGGATCCTGGAACAACATACCTTTCCAGAAAATACTGGAATTACTAAATTTCAATCAGTACTTTCCAGTTTCCAGTTCCTGGAAACTGGAAACCACTTTCCAGAATCCAGGAATCCTTCCAGGATTCCAGGATTTCCAGGATTCCAGTCCCTTTCAATATAGCTCTTTAACTACTTCCATCCTTTCCACATGACCAAACAATCTCACCGTAGTTTCATTTATACTCTCATTTACCCCTTTCTTCACACTACACATCTCTGTAATACGTTCATTCCTCATTTTATCAATTCTTCTCACACCTGACACACCCATAAGATTGTCCATCTGAACACATTGAACTTTAGATCTATACCTCTTATTCCAAATCATAGTCTCACTACTATACATTAGCACAGGTAACAACATACCCTCATGTAAGACCCTAGCGCACTCAAGACTTAGTTCCTTTACATCCACTAACGATTTAATTGCACCAGCCACCTTCCTACCATTCACAACTTTCCTACCACCGTTGTTCCTACATTATCCGTTCCCTTATCATCCAACATATATCCTATATATTTAAACTCAAACACTTGTTCCATCTGCTCACCATCTAACATAATTTCACACCGAAGACAGTCCTCACTCACGACCATAACCTTACTCTTATCTACGTTTACTTTCAAACCCATCCTTTTACACACCCTGCCAAATCTCTCTACCAATCCTCTCAAACTCTCTTCAGATTCGCCATACAAAACAAATCATCCGCATATAATAGGTAGGGCACCACCACTCTCTTCCATTCTCCATCATTCTAACACCATCTCATGCCACCCCAACTCTAATTCTTTCATAAACCCATCCATATACAAATTGAATAACCAAGGAGACAAAACACATCCCTGCCTCACTCCGCTGTTAATATTAAACCAATCACTTTCGACTCCATTTATTCTTACACTCGCTTCACTATCGTCATACATTATTTTGATTCCATTCAGAAGCCTACCGCCAACGCCATATATCACTAACACCTGCCATAGAGCTTCCCTATGAATCCTATCATACGCCTGTTGCAAATCCATAAAACCTAAATACAATTTGTTCTTCTTCTCACTCATTTTCTCAATAATCTGTTTAAATGTAAAGATTTAATCCTCACATCATCTACCACTTGTAAACGCACCTTGTTCTTCACCAATCAGTCCCTCAATCACTCGACGCACTCTTTCCACCAAAATACCAGCATATGTCTTTCCTACAACACTCAATAAACTAAATTTATTATAACATGCTAACCAATATAGAACCATAACTACTATAGCCCAAATTAGGTTGCTATCTACACGTTTGTCATTTCATTAATCTGCGTTTCCAAATATTTAGTGAAGCAGCATAATTATTCAGTAACTTCCTCCATCAGTTATAATAATAATAATAATAATAATAATAATAATAATAATAATAATAATAATAATAATAATAATAATAATATAATAATAATAATAATAATAATAATAATAATAATAATAATAATAATACGCCACAAACAAGCAACATATAATAATAATAATAATAATAATAATAATAATAATAATAATAATAATAATAATAATAATAATAATAATAATAATAATAATAATAATAATAATAATAATAATAATAATAATTAAATAAATTAATAACAATAATAATATTTAATAATAAAGTAACAATAATTCTTGTTTAGGAATAATATAATAATTATAAAATGATACTATAATATAATAATAATAATAATATAATTTAATTAATAAATAATAATAATAACTTAATAATAATAATATAATAATCAATATAATAATAATAATATAATATAATAATAATAGATAATAATAATAAATAATAATAATAATAATAATAATAATAATAATAATAATAATAATAATAATAATAATAATAATAATAATAATAGACCCTCTTAATTTGTATTACATGTCCCAGTTCCTATTTTCGTAATTTTTAAATATAAATTGTGTGATCAACTAGTAGAAAAAAACTTAATATTGATATTTCAATTATTTTTATTATTGATATTTCAATAACATTCACCACCAATATTTCAGGGAAATATTGAAATTTCTATACTAATTGATATATTGAGAGTAAGCTATAGGCGAAAATACACTATTGCTTAATATTTCTCTAGTTAAGGAATTACTTTTCTGTTAGTTTCGAATACTGATGTGATGTGTGTGTGTGTGTGTGGTGTGTGTGTGTGTGTAGGTGTGTGTGTGTGTGTGTGTGTGTGTGTTGTGTGTGTGTGTGTGTGCTTTTGTATTTAATATTTGTATTTTTCTGTGATTACCAAATTGGAATATATTTGTAACTTGTATTGGTTTTTCGAAAATATTAAAAGGGAATAGACGCAGAACTATTTTGTCAAAAATTAAAAATTATTAATAAAACCAGATTTAATTCAAGAAAACACATAACCCAACTCTGGATGACTTAAATAGCTATTTTTGGAGGACTGCACAAAAGGAGTGCAGCAACCCAAGAGGAGACCCGGACAACTCCATCAGCAAGACGTTAACTCCATTGGAACTGTAAATCAATTGGGATATATATATATATATATATATATATATATATCATATATATATATTATATATATATATATATATAATATATATTCATATATCATATATATAATTATATATATATATATATATATATATTATATAATATATATCAATATATATATATATATTATTATATTATATATATATATATATATGAAAGACACAACTCCACGTCCATGTCGTACACCCTGGATTCGACTAACGGAGCTCTGGCTAGGGCAGGACTGGCCTAGCAAGCCGCTGCCTGAAACGAATTGCTTGTAACACTCAAGGACCAGCCTCGGAATACGATTGACCTTTTGGATATAGACCACTGAAACGTTTTTGGAATAAGAAATTGACTAATACAAATGTTAAGTTGAGGTTTGGAACTTTAAATATTGCTACCTACAGCGGAAAGGAGGAGGAAATAGTGGACATGATGAAAGAAAGGATTATAGATGTGATGGGGATGGGCGAGATGAGAGTGAGAGGAGAGGAGGAGGGAAGAGAGCTGGGTGGTGGATTTGTGCTGATGTATAAAGGAGTGGAGGAGGGAGTGAGGAAGCATGGAGTAGGAGTTATATTGGGACCCAATGTATCACACAGTTTGGAAGGGATGGAAAGTGTGAACGAAAGAATAATCGAAGTTACAACTGAAGGATCAAAAAGAAGGAAATATCAGTATGATCAAGCTAAATGCACCGCAAACAGGCGCATCCAGAAGAGAGGAGAGGAATGTTATGGAACGTTTGGAAGAAAGGGCTGGACTGGTGGGGAAGAAGGGAAGGAGAGGAGATATTACTACATGGGTTGATCCCTCAATGCAAGAGTGGCGAAGAGGAGAGCATGAAGCGTGAAAGAATGTCTGGGACCGTGGTTCGAGAAAGAATAAAGAACACAGATGTGAAACGGTTACTTTAGATCTTTTGCCCAATGAGAGAGAATCTGAAGATAATGAATGGTTTACATAGATATACGAGATATAGGTGGAATAAGTAGGACGAATGTTGATGCAAAGAATCGATAATAGATTACATGTTATGAGTGTCGGATAGAAGCATAGTCTAGAGATTGTAAAAGTGGATCGCCGGGTGTGTCATGGAGTTCAGATCATAGGCTCTTAATAGCTGATCTAAAGAACAAGCGGAGAAAGTACCAAGTAAGTGGAGAAGTTGGAGTACAATAAAGTAGAAGTCGCTTGAGAGATCAAGATAGAGACCTTGAAATTATGTTGGATAAAGTAAACGAAAAATACTGGAGAAGCATGAACGGTGATGAAACAATGGAAACACATAGAAGTGTTGTCGAAGAGGAGGGCAAGGAGGAGGTGGGCTGAGAAGCATAGCAAAGGAGTATAACGGTGATATGAAGGCAAGGCAGAGAAGAGATTTTAGCATGGCAAGAACGTCATAGAAGAGCGAACGGAGAAGTGTCTGTACTTATCAAAGTAGATATGGGGAAACATTCGGTAAGCCCGAGGGAAAAAAACAACAAGTGATAGCGATACTCGCTTGATGAGTTGACTGAATGTTGGAGGTGCGAGCAGGAAGAGGCAAGGTGAGCGAGGACGAAGGATGAGAAACGCAAGAGAGTGGAGGAGGAATTTGTGGAGGCGTTAGGGAAAATGAAGAGCGGAAAAGACTCATGGTGAGGATGGGATACATATTGAATTGCTGAAGGAGGGAGGAGAGGAGCTGAAACCTTGATGCTTGAGATTGCCGAACAGGTGTTGGGTGGAGAGTAGAGTTCCGGAAGGTTGGGGGAAGGTCAATAAAAGTTCCCATTTATAAAGGTAGAGGGACGCAGGAGATGCAAAACTTACTAGAGAATATTCACTTAATGGATCACTGGCGAAGTTATATGAAAGAATATTAGAAAGAACATTAGATCAAAAATAGAGACGGATTAGGTGATCTCTCCT
>JABUQX010094474.1:30000-32062 GCA_015478945.1 Trachelipus rathkii | reverse complement strand
TTAATAGTTAGCAGTGTTTATTCTTGCTCAAGGAACTAAGGCATGTGTTAGGTTTGTCGATTGCTGCATTAATATTAATTAGTTCAGATTGATGCATGTAAGCTTTATTAAGGTGAAAACTTTGTTACTGTTAAACATTATATTCGTTGATCAGTATGATAATTAGACAAGGTTATGAATAAATTTTTTTTTTTTTTAATATTACCATGTTAATGTAAAATAACATACATTAGAATTGATATGTGTATGATATTGCTTGACAAAGTGTCGAAACATAGGTTACCGTTTTGTATGCTATGAGTTAGTTACTTTTACTGGCTGATTTAGTGTGGAACTTTGTTTTAATGTTATAACAGTTTATTCGTGCTTAAGGTTGTTAGTTTGTCGTTGTACATTATATTCTTAGTTCAGGTGATGATATATTAGCTTTATTAATGTGAAAACTTTGTTACGTTAGCATATATTTGTTGCTCAGCGTATAAAGAACTTGATTTTATGATATGTTTTTCCAAAATGTTACTCGAAATGTGACATGAAACGATAGATCAATAGATCATAGAATGGTAGGAAGAGAGGTGGAGGATAGGGGAAGGTGGTTTGATTTACTGATTTACTGGTTTAGGGTGTGTAAAAACGCTAATTTTTTAAGTTATAAACGTAAAATGAATAAAAATTTTGGTAAAAAATATATTTTTAAACAAAATAAAATAAAAAGAATAAAAGTTTTGTGTTTGTGTTATGTTATACAAAATATGACTTGAATCAATAGATCAATAGATCAATAGATCAATAGATCAATAGATCACGGGTGGGGTGGGGTGGGGAGGATAGGGTGGGTGGTTTGATTTACTGATTTACAGATTTACTGCTTTAGGGTGTGTAACAATGTAAATTTTTTACGTTATAAACATAAAAAGAATAAAAGTTTTGTGTTATGTTATACAAAATGTGACTTGATTCAACAGATCAATAGGTCAATAGATCAATTGATCACGGGTGGGGTGGAGAGAGTAGGGTGGGTGGTTTGATTTACTGATTTACTGATTTACTGCTTTAGATGGTGTAAAAACGCAATTTTTTTACGTTATAAACATAAAGAGCATAAAAATTTTAGTAAAAATTATATTTTTAAACAAAATAAAATAAAAATAAATAAAAGTTTTGTGTTATGTTATACAAAATATAACTTGAATCAATAGATCAATAGATCAATAGATCATGGTTGGGATGGGGAGGGGTAAGGTGGGTGGTTTGATTTACTGATTTACTGATTTGCTGCTTTAGATGGTGAACGAGCACATTTTGTGACTTTTTCTAAAATTTTATCCTCTTCATTCTGTTTCGTGGCTTGATTTAGTTCTACGATACTCTTTTTTCGTGCACTCTTGCTTTTGTCCTCTATAGGACTACATGATTGCGTGCGGTTTAGATGGTATAAAAACGCAATTTTATTTTTATTTTTTATTTTTTTCCCTTGAAGGTTCTAAAACCATCATATTGGGTCACACCAACATTGTTGCTATACGAATGTTTACTACCTCGGTACCGCACCGGAGCCGTTGTCAGCTCCGACTCATCAGACTCAGACTCCTTCTCCGACTCTTTCCTTCTCTGACTCCATTTTTACTGGGGACCCCCCTTCGGGAGATCCGCAGACACCCTTTACGAACTTATAACCCTCGTATTCGAGATCTACGGGTTCAATAACATATATAAAGATACAAATATTGTATTATTATACAAATATTTACTAACTCGGCTCCGCACAGGAGCCAGCACCTGTGACGGTTCCGAATCCGAATCCAAATCCGAATCCGACCGGCTCCGGCTGCGGCTCCGAATCCTTTCTTCAAATTTCAACCTTCTACGAGCATTTCTTATTTTAAGGGGACGACACCCCACCTCCGGGGGGTGCACGGACACGTAACCTCGTCGTAGACGAGGTTACGTCACCACATAGAGCTCGGCCAAAGTTTAAGACGGTACGATAAACCTTACCTGGGTATATTATATATATATATATATAATATATATAATATTATATATATATATATTATATATA
>JABUQX010094474.1:12500-17500 GCA_015478945.1 Trachelipus rathkii | reverse complement strand
TATAATTTATACTTATATATATATTATAATTATCATAAGAACTTACCATCGTTTTATAAGGTCAATTTCAGTTTCCTTGCTTTTTGACTGAGGTGATTCAAAATATTTTCATTGCTGACTTCTGTGCTGAGATCTCGATCGAATTTGACAGTAGGCAAGACCTGTAATGCGATCCTCTCTAACGCTATTCCGTAAATACGTTTTCAGACTCCTTAATGTCGAAAAGGTTCTTTCTACTGTTGCGGTGGATACAGGCAAAACTGTTAAGATATTCAGGAGAGTAGAAATGTTAGGAAAACTCCTCTTGTCACACTTAGTCAAAGCACCGATCGCAGTTTTTTTTCATTTTCTAACAGCTATTTACTCTGCCAGAGACACCACTATGAACCGATCGGGGCCCCGGCCCCGGCCCCGGCCCCGGCCCCGGCCCGGCCCCGGCCAACCCCGACCAACCCCGGCCCCGGCTAAAAATCAGGAAAAACCGGGGTTTTCTACCGGGGTTAACTGTAAATTTACACTATATAATAGAGTGTTAAATCAAACAAAATAAAAAAAATATATTTAAATTCCATTACTTCCTTTGTTTATAACATTTGATGCAAAATAGTATAAAGCTATACCTAAATATAGATCATTTTTTTTTTTGAGGTATTTTACTCTGATTTCAATTAAATTGAGGCCAAATTATAATTTTCCGGTTTAACATAAAAATATTCGAAATTTGATATATCAAACGAATTCGGAAAGGAAATAAAAATAATTATTGTTAAAAATGTATTAATGTATTTATTTAGTGAAAATAATAGTTTTATATTTAAGTCAGAATATTTTCAAAATCTTTTTCAAAATTATTTATTTAATTGAATTATTTATATATATATATAATATATATATATATATTATATATATATATATATAACACTATATATATATTATATATATATATATATATATTATTATATATATATAATATATTATATATATATATATATACTTTAGAGAGGGAAGCCCTTGGATTCTTTTTTAGTGTTATGCTTTACTGTCACTTCATTTTATTACTAAATGTACACAAATTAAAAACATTGTTAAAGAACTTTTTTTTAATGAAATAAATTTTAAAAAGGAAAGCTAATTTTCGTCCCGACACGCGAGACCTCTTCAGGCTAAGGGACTGGATTTCTTTCTTGATCTTCATTCCATAATTTTGCGATGGTTCGTGTGATTGATATTTCTGATCATCTTTATATTGTTGATATTGATAGAGTGGCCTGTGTTACCGCCTATGACTGATAAAGGCTGAATTTATGCTTCTTGTCTTCAGGTCATCTGTATGTTGGATTTTTTCTTCTTTGCAAATCTATGGTTTCACCTATTTATGTTTTATTGCAAGTATTGCAGGGGATGTGATATATACAGCTTTGGGGGAGATTTTCTTTTCGTTTTGGGGGTTTGAGAATGTTTTTTAAGGTGATGTTATTTGATGGAATGAGGGTAATATTTTTTGGTAATATTTGTTTTAACGAATATAATGGTAATTGAGGAATTGGTAAAAAGGAGGTGTTGCTATTTTTCGGGGGAAAGATGCTATAGTACCTCTTTTTTGCTTTGTTAAATGCTTTTGTGATGAAAAACTCAGGATAGTAAAGTGATTTGAAAGTATTGTGGATGTATTTAGTTTCTTGTGCTAGAAGAGGGGAAGAGCATATACGAAAGGCACGGAGAAATAGAGATGACAGAACAGCTAATTTTTTGTTTGGGGAATGATTAGATACCAAATGTATATAGTTTGGTGCGAATGTTGGTTTTCTATATATAGTAAATTGCAAGTGATTGTTATTCCATGTGATTAAGGTATCGAGGAAGGGGATAGAGTTGTTGGAAGGCATTTCTATCGTATACTGAACTGAAGGATGAATAGAGTTAATATGGTTTAGGACATCATTAGGGGTGGTGTTGTGAGGGAGGGAGACAAAAATGTCATCTACATATCTAATCCATAAACTATTGTTTAATAAAGGGTGGAATAAAATATGATAAAATTGTTAGTTTCTTTTATATATTACTGAGTATGGGAGACAGTGGGGATCCAATACTCGAAAAGTGTTGTTTGTAATATTTGCCATTAAAATGGAAGAATTTATGTTGTAATGAGAGATTGCTTTCCGTTTCATATATTAAAAACAGCCTTTAATCCTCATTACAACATAACTTCTTTCATTTTAATGGCAAATATTACAAACAAACTTTCGGCCTGATTATGGGATCCCCACTGTCTCCCATACTCAGTAACATATATATGGAACTAACAGAATTTTATCATATTTTACCCCACCCTTTATTAAACATTAGTTTATGGATTAGATATGTAGATGACATTTTTGTCTCCCTCCCTCACAACACCAACCCTAATGATGTCCTAAACTATATTAACTCTATTCATCCTTCAGTTCAGTATACGATAGAAATGCCTTCCAACAACTCTATCCCTTCCTCGATACCTTAATCACATGGAATAACAATTACTTGCAATTTACTATATATAGAAACCCAACATTCGCACCAAACTATATACATTGGCTATCTAATCTTTCCCCAAACACAAAATTAGCTGTTCTGTCATCTCTATTTCTCCGTTGCCTTTCGTATATGCTCTCCCCTTCTTCTAGCACAAGAAACTAATACATCCACAATACTTTCAAATCACTTTACTATCCTCAGCTTTTTTCATCACAAAAGCATTTAACAAGCAAAAAAGAGGTACTATAGCATCTTTCCCCCGAAAAATAGCAGCAACACCTCCTTTTCACCAATTCCTCAATTACCATTATATTCGTTACTTAAAACCAAATATTACCAAAAATATACCCTCATTCCATCAAATAACATCACCTTAAAAAAAATTCTCAAACCCCCAAAACGAGAAGAAAATCTCCCCAAAGTTGTATATATCACATCCCCTGCAATTCTTGCAATAAAACATATATAGGTAAACCATAGATTTGCAAAGAAGAAAAAATCAACATTCAGATGACCTGCACAAGGACAGCTAAATTTCAGCTTAAACAGTCATAGGCGTAACACAGGCCACTCCATCAATATCAACAATATAAAGATGTTCAGAAATATCAATCACACGAACGCCATCGCAAAATCATGGAATACTTTTGCATTTATAATAGTAACAACTTCAATAAGCGCATCCCGGTGAAGTTAAGATAAATTTTATACAAAATGAATATCTGAAAACATCAAAATTTCAACAACACCATGGAGAAAATAGCAGACCAACTGAACACACTTGAACTGATGAAGATCAAGAAAGAATCCAGTTCCTTAGCCTAAGAGGTTCGGTGCGTCGGGACGAAACTTAGCTTTCTTTTTAAAATATTATTTCATTAAAAATGTTCTATTACACAATGTTTTATATATAATAAGATACATTTACGTAATAAAATGAATGACAGTAAAGCATAATTCTAGAGTGAAGTAGAATCCAAGGGCTTCCTCTCTTAAGTAAATATATCACTACGACAAAGTAGTTCTTAAATATATATATATATATATATATATATATATATATATATATATATATATATATAAATAGTATATATATATATAGTATAATATTATATATATATATATATATATATATATATATATATATATATATATATATATATATATTTATATATTTGAATACCTAACTTATTCTTTAGAAAATCAATTATTTTCTAAAATTTTCTTTCGAAAATATTTATAATTGATAATTAAATATGATCCTTTTTATAATTTAAAATTAAATTGAATTAAATTATATTTAATTTTTATCCTAAGTTTTAAGACTTTCGGTGTTTTTGACTTACATTTCTAGTTTTTAGCTAACCCCGGCCCCGGCCCCGGCCCCGGCTAAATTAGAGCAGCCCCGGCCCCGCCCCGGCAAAATTCCCGCCCGGTCGGTCCCTAGGACACCACTCTCCTTTTAGTGTATCCTCGTGAGGGTCTGGAAGGTCGTTTTTATAAAAGAGGATGTTTTTTTTCAATATGCTTATAAGGTACATTGCACTTTTCTGGTAAAATATACTGAAGTGAAATGATAGTGGTTTCATGTGAGAGAAATCGCATCAGTCAACGAAGAAATCAGATCATCAATAAACGGGAATAAAAAAACTGAGATGCGGAATATGATTCGGGATCTGATGTAGGCACATACAACGATGTTTCTGGAACTTCGTAGTAGTTCTTGAAATTGTTATTTCAATACCTAAAGCGCTCGCATACATTTTTACTTGTGTTGAATATGGTTTCTAAACTCTGTGTCATGCTTTTTCTATTTTTTTCGAACAGTTGAATTAATGTTCTTTCGCTAAGTTTATTGCACTGACAATGTTCAAATGGACATTCTGTTGTAACTGTTTTGACAAGGTGTAAGCTATTCCAAGAAATTTACCTAAAACGTTAATGTTATAATAAAATTCAAATTAATGATTGAATTTAACGGAAGTAGCTTCTGTGATAATTCACCAGGCCATCTTTTATTTCTTTCCAATGACGCAAGTATTGGCTCAAGGGAGTCTCTTTAAAATGGAAAACCGCTTCATGCCGTTCACACCATCCACATCTTTTTGATCCTCTTTTTATTTTGGTTACTAGAAAACTTTTATTTTATCTTTCAGAAGTTTTGTGCTCTTCGGACTCGATCGAAAAAAATGTGCATATATCAGAGATGAGTCCAAAGACGTTTTGAATTGACTGAATTTTAGAAGAGTCTGATAGATATAGATTTAAACAATGTGCTACACGATGTGTTTATAGAGCTTTAGGATACTCATTCCGAATAACAGATTGCACTCCTCGAATTCGCCT
Source organism: Trachelipus rathkii (assembly GCA_015478945.1). NCBI lineage: Eukaryota > Metazoa > Arthropoda > Malacostraca > Isopoda > Trachelipodidae > Trachelipus > Trachelipus rathkii. The sequence goes on along the minus strand of JABUQX010094474.1, from coordinate 12,637 downwards.
CTCATGGAAGAGGCTCCATCATATCCTTGGCATCTTAAATTTTCGAGTTTTAAACCAGGATAGCCGAGATTCTCCAAAATTACATTTGCCAATGCTTCTCTGAGACATCATAAACCGGAACAAATGATAAAAAATCC
>JABUQX010094474.1:0-7500 GCA_015478945.1 Trachelipus rathkii | reverse complement strand
TGCAATTTTCAGAGAAAGGGCAACAATAATGGGTAAGATTGGTAATATTTCAGAAGAAATTAATATTACTGAAAGGGCTTTAGACTCTTTTAAAAACACTTTTGAGTCGCTCAGAATAACTGAGGTAATAATCCAATGCTTTTAAAGACAAAAGACAGTGATGAAAAGAACAAATTTAAGAAGTCCTCTAATGAAATTAAACCTAAATTGGAGCCTGAATTTAGAATTCTTATTTCAAATCAATTTCTTCCTTTGGAGGTTAAAGGGTGTGAATTGGAGGCAATTTTGACTGTTAACTCTATCGAGCAGAAGATGAATAAAGAATTCGTGTCACGCAACCCTACGAAAAGAAAATGTAAAATATCTGACAGGAAGAATATCTGACATTAATAAAGCCCTTAAGGATTAACAAATTAAAACAATAGCCAAGCGTGTGTTATAATTAGGGCCCGCGATATGTATGAAAAGGAAAATGCGATAAATGAACTGGCCAGCAAATATAGAATACTAATTAGAAATTTGAAAGAAAAAGCTGGTAATATTTTATGTTTATGTTTATGTTTAATGGGATTAAGAATTTCTAGCAGAGCGATGTTCTTCAACACAAGACTCTAAGAAATTTATATCAAAATATGGTGTAAAGCAATAGATCAATAGATCACAGACGAAAAATGTTGGGTTTGAGGTTAGGTTGCGGTTTTGCTTCACTGCTTTACTGCTTTAGGGTCAATAAAGCACATATTTTAATAAACATTTCTATTTTGCAATTATATTTTATGCAGAACTTATTTTCTTTTTACAAATATGATGTATAAAATTTGAATTTACTCAATTGATCAATATATCATGGTTGGGAAAGGATTGCGGTTAGGTTGGATTTTAGCTTAGCAATTTATTGATTTATTGATTAATTGATTTATTGAATAATTGATTTAAGGTTAATAAATTAATATTTCTCACGTTATAAACATAAAAATTTTTTTTATTTAAAACGTAAGCAATTTTTTTAAAAAAAATCTCAAAATAAATGGAATTAAAAAAAGTTAAAGCTAAAATATCTTTATATATTTGCATGGGCCTATACCCAAATAGTCGACGAGTAAATGGGCCGACAGGAAAATCTGGTTATTTAGAATTTCTCTAACGAATCCAACAAAACTTAGCATAACCTAGCCTAACTTAACCTAACCTATCCTAATGCCTGCGGCGGGGTGTATTGAAATTTTTTTTGATTTTGCGTCGACACATTTACCTGGGAACCATTTGGGATAGTCCTCATTTGCATTTATTTCGCAACGAAGAGATCGTAGAATGACGATTTAAACGTCAATCTGGAGTTGCTGACAGTGAGAAATCGTAATGATCCATCTGAAACCTTCAAGGAACCTAAAATCCATATTTTGTGGGGCTATACATCTCGAAAACTGGTTCTAAACTTCTGAAATCGGTTTCGTTGTCCTCGAAAATGACACGCCAAGCTTGAAAAGAGTCAAAAACGCCAAAAGGTATCAAAACGTAACAAAAACATTCGATTACCACCGAATGCTCGTCTGTTGTCGAAGTAGGTCCCACTACTACTACTACTACTACTACTACTACTACTACTACTACTACTACTACTACTACTACTACTACTACTACTAAATAATAATAATAATAATAATAATAATAATAATAATAATAATAATAATAATAATAATAATAATAATAATAATAATAATAATAATAATAATAATAATAATAATAATAATAATAATAATAATAATAACCGGTCTTTATCTTGGAGTGATATTTTCTGTCCTTTGGGAATATTTTCGTCAATCTCTTTTTGAACCTTTTTCTGAATATCTTGATGTTTGGCCATATAAAGGAAAAACCAGCGAATTGTTGAGGAAGTTGTTTCAGAACCAGCGAGGAAGAAATCATACACATGAAGAAGCAAATCGTCGTCTGATAAAATCATGCAAAAAGAATAATTATTGTCAAATATTTAAAAAAAAAAGTTAATTTGAATTAGGAAAACTTAATTAAATAAAGATTTCTTTAAACGAATAAAGTTTTAAATGATTTATTTTTGTTTTTTTCGTCATTAAGTAAAGAGATTATTATAGAATTATTATTATAAAAAATATATGGAAAAAAAATAATAAATAGTAACCTCCCCAATAATGGTAATCTGGATTATCCTTTTGCTCTTTTAATTCTATCAGGTATTGATCAATAAAGTCCTTAGGGTTCTTAGGATCTAGATTTCTTTTATGTTCTTCAATAGTATTCTTAAAAATAATAGAAAGAGTCATTATAGTAGGATGTGTGCTTTAAGGATACAAACTTCAAGCTATATAAGTAAAGTCTGCAACATACATGAAATATTTCTGACAAATGTTTTAGCAAGGCTATTATATCATATTCGATTTTACTACTTATTAATGTTATTATGTGGAACAACATTATATTTTATGTTTGCTTTATACCTGGAGGGAAACAAATATTTCATCTCGTCTTTTCTCGACTGTGGATACCAGCATCCAACGGTTTTTAACAAATTTCGGTACAAGGGGTACCAACCAGGGAAACACTGTAAATATTGCCATTATACCTTCGCAATCCACTATATTATCATTTAAGTCTTGAGAAAATTTTTGAATCTCCTTATCAGAAATACTGTAACGTTTATCTGTAAAGAATTGGGGGGGGTTAGATCACAAATTGAAACTTTTACCATATTAAGTGCATTACATAGATGTACAATTATAAAGTAGCCTGCAGCCGTAACAACAACAACAATAATAATAATAATAGTAATAATAATAATAATAATAATAATAATAATAATAATAATAATAACAATAATAATAATAATAATAATAATAATAATAATAATAATAATAATAATAATAATAATAATAATAATAATAATAATAATAATAATAATAACAATAATAATAATAATTACACAGCATCCGTTTAAGGTACCGTTGGGAATTCATAAAGGAAATTTATCACCTTATGATTATCTAAAATATTTGTAAATTCAGTATGCTATAAAATATTAAAAAATCAGATTATTGTTTTTTAATCCAAATAAATTTAATTTAAACTTACTTGCCACTAATTTGAAAATTATATTCGAAACTGCTACATTTATATTCCATTCAATTTCAGTTGGTGTATTTAAATTCTGCTTGAAGATTTTGTTAGAAAGGAATTAACTTCATTGAAATGATCTCATCAGAATTGAAAGTTTTTTCCAAACCAAAATTTTTAAGTGCTCTCAGGGCGAGACTTTGCTTGTTTCCCATATTTTTTTTAGCGAATAGTTTCAATAGCTGTATTTGGTAAAGAAATTATATTGATTAAATGAAAAATTTTATCAAGTTATGTTAATTGATTAAATGTGTTTAAATTTTTCCAGCCTTTTTATGAATTTTATATTTGTCAAATTTGTCAACTACTGTCTTATCAAAATTTTCATTTATATATGATCACTTTTCTAATAGAAATTAATGTTCTTCAGCCAGTTATGTCTCCGTCGATCTCGTCCATCTCGATCTCATCTCATATCATTCAATCTGGCAGTCCTCATCGTCAGAGTCTCAGATCGTCGATCTTATGCTCACATCTATATCATATCTCATCTGCAGTCTCATCTCATGCTCATGGCTCTACCATGCGTGAACCGCAGTTTTCAAAATTAAAAATTAATTAAGTAACAATTATTATTTAAAGATTTATTTTTAGTTGAGGAACAGTAAATAGTATTGTTCAACTGCTAAAAATAAAGTAAAATAAAAGATAATGCTGATGTGCCCTAGTTCATTTATGGTTTCTCACATTGGCGTAAGAGAGTTGGCAGCAACAAGTAATATAATACTAGTAGTATAATGCTGCCATTTGTTGTATCAAATTTTTTCTATATAAATGAATGAGATGATAATTAGGGCTTATTGGGATGGATAGCGAAGGGTGTCATCGACACGGAAGGGTTTTTGTCTGTGTTTGTTCTGTGTTTTCTGTTGTTTTGTCTGTGTATTGTCTATGTTTGTTTGGTGTTTTGTTTTGTTTATATTTATTATTTGTATTATTAGGTCGTTCCATAAGAAATATTAGAATATAATTCGAGGTGGAGTGGTGCTCGAGCCGACCCGGACTCCGACTCCGACTCCGATGCGGTCCGAATGCGGTGCAGGCGTCCGGCTCGCCGCTGCGGCGCACCCCGGTGAGGTCCATATGATGCTTACTCATGATCTGTTGTATTATATTATTATTATATTATTATTATGTATTTTATTAATTAGTTATTATTGATTATTATTATTAATTATTATTATTATTATTATTATTATTATTTGATTTTTTTTCCACGAGGTTGCTTCTTCGCATCCAGGTTTGCTGAGTTAGATATATATCTATATGGGTTAGGGTTATGCGTATTGGGGTTAAAATTTTTGGAGGGTGTTTAGATGGGGAGTACCAGTATATACAAAGTTTGATCCATGGTCCCGGGGGGGCGCACTGCCGACTTAAAAATCGAAGTGGTGCGTAATTGGGCCCTGAAATTTGGTGAGAGGATAGAATTTGAGTTTCTAGAAATACTTGATATGGTGAATCTGCGGAGTTGGCGTCGCGGCACAATCGGGTGCTGGGCCACTGCGGAGCCGTGGTTAATATAACATTCGTATAAAACGAATGTGTGGGTACTTGATATGGGGTTAGTGAGTCGTAGAGTTCGAATATGATGGGGTTATAAGACCGTATGGGTGTCTAAAATAGTTTGAAACCCCGAAATATAAATATTGATGTAGAATAAGCTGAACTTGATATACAGCCTTTTTAGATTGTATCTTAGGTGTATACGGGGGTAAAATGACCGATTTTAACAAATTTGTGGGACCAGCCCCCGAATCTGAAATAATTGACCTAGGGAGTGATGAAACCGGTATACAAGGCCTTCTTGGGATGTATCTTAGGTGTAACCGGGTGTAAATGACTGTGGGTGCCCCAGACGGGTACTCACCGCAAAATCTGAAATATGACATATATACACGAAACTTGATATCATGCTTTTTAGGTTGTATTTAGATGTATAGCGGGGGTAAAATGACGATTTGCCGAAATTCGGGGACGGCCCACCAAGAATCTGAAATATTGAACCTAGAACGATGAAAACTCGGGTATTCCTACTTGTTACAAGTAGGTACAAAGCTTAAATTCAGTATGCAAGGACATCGCACGCACCTCCTAGACCAGTTGTGAGTCTTTGATCTATTGATCTATTGATGTATTGATCTATTGGATCTAAGTTGATCTATTGATTCAGGTCAATTTTTTACTAAGATTGTCTGTTTTACATACCCTAATCAGTAAATCAGTAATCAAAGTACCACCATAAACCCTCATCATGGATCTGATTGATTATTGAGTATTGATTATTGATCTATTGAATATGATCTATTGATTAATTGATGTCATATTTTTTTACTAATTGTCATGTTTTGACATACCGTCAAATCAGTAATCGTAATCAAGCCACAACTACCCTCCTGTCAATATGATCTATTGATTATTGATCTATTGATTATTGTATCTATTTGAAGGTGCTGATGTGATTAGGTCAAAAAGTTTTCTAGAAATGGTCGATGGTTTTTCAGGTACTAAAGTCGAGTTCATCTAGATAATATAAGCGCACGCAATCGCTAGCGCTCCGTCAAGGTATGGATGTATTGAGGCTATTGATCTAATTGTTCTACTTGATCTATTGATGTAAGTCAAATTTTTTATAAATTTGTCATGTTTTACTACCGCTAAATCAGTAATAGTAAAATGGCCGACCCACCTTCTCATGTCGGCAATGCATGACTCTATGTGATCTATTGTCTATTGATCTATTGATCTATTGATTAAGGTCAAATTTTTTACTAAAATTGGTCATATGAACTGGACATACCTAAATCAATAAATCAGTAAAACAACTACATCCTCCACCCTCCTGTTTCATGTCTTGAATCTGTTGATCTATTGATTTTAGTAATACCAACATTTGAGTATGGCATTTTTGATAAACATAACATGAAAATCCAAGTTCTTTATACGAAAGATAATCGATAGTGTTGACCGTACAAAGTTTTCATATTAAAGTAAAGCTACAATGCATATACTGAACTATGCAATTCAATACACACAAGAAAACCTGTCATGGCTTACAAGTTCATCACTTAACAACAGTTAAGTAACTGAACGATAGCATAACAAGGACGTAACCTATTTGACAGGGTCGTCATTTTGTAAGCATATCTCCTTAACATTAGAGAATGTTATTTATTTAAGCTGGTATATTTAAGCTAAAAAAGTTTTCACAACCTTGTCTAATTATTTATACTGATCAACGAGGTATAACTCTACGGTAATAGTTTCACATCGAGATGATAAAGCTGACAGGTGGAGCGTAATACGCTGGAGGTGTGACACCTAAGTACTCACTGATGTACAAGACAACTAACGACAACGTAACACACAATTAAACTCGTTACATTAACAAAGTTCCAACTTACAACCCGTGGTAACTAACACGACAGCATGCAAAACGTTAACCTATTCTTGACGTTTCCAAGGTAGTTCTACCATTATTAGAGCGTTAATCTTAGCACTGAGCCAGTAACATTTAGCAAAAAGTTTATCACACGTCTGGTTAATATCTACTGATCCTGGAATAATACTCTAAGCGTCAGGTGCTTCCACATCAATAAAGTAAACATGGTAATGTAACTAAGAAGAAAATATCCCGCAAAATATTTTAAGCAAAAAAATTGAACATAAAGCCGTACCTAACCATTATAATACCTAATGGATAAAGACAGAACAACGTAAAGTTTGTACCCTTGTTCAGCTGAACTATGAACATTAGAATACTTAACACATCGAACAATCCAGAACGAATAAACAGCTATCATTTAACAACGTAGTCAATAAAGCGAACATACGAGGGAGTAAAACAAGTTTTTTCATTTTTATAACATATAATTTTCATTGAAAACAGCGTTATATAAATACATAAAACATTAAATACATCAAAAACAATGTTTTTAAATATATTAATATCTATCACTGTATATAGGAATTTCAGGTTTGCTAAGTTTTATCTCTGATCTGTAAGAGAGACCTTTTAAGGAAAAGACATATTTGGATGTAGACTTTACCATTTAACGCAATTCATTTAACAACTAAGCATTACTCTCAAGTACAAAAGAGAGTAATAAAATGCGCCATTCATTTTGATTTAATTTATTAATTGTCTCAATCACTTTTGAAAGGTCCACAGAAACACTTCAGGTGTCCAAACCTGTTTTAGATTAGCTTTTTATTGCATTCACAATAACAAACTAATTCTATTCTTTCTGTTGTGTTGTACGAAACCTCGAAGTCTGGCTGATGATAATCATATTTAATGGTTGTATTTGCTTTCCGACTTAGAGCTTTGATTTTCCATTCAAATATTTTGCT
>JABUQX010094473.1:17500-58420 GCA_015478945.1 Trachelipus rathkii | reverse complement strand
AACGATAGAAAGGAGCAAACGTCAGGAGTGTGAGACTATTTTCAGCCTCTGTCCTGACCTACCCAGGATCAGAGCACTCAGGTTCGTGTATAACTTGATACTAGACTAGGCACCCCATAAAGCGCGCTTCTTAAATATTATTCTTTATTTATTATAGGGTTGACCATCGCTTAATAGAAGGGAGACAGCTTAATTCCTAGAGGGAGCCCAAATGCGTGCTTCTTAATTAATTCAAATATTTACTTGCTGGCCGTTTTTGAGTAATGGCTATTACTACTCCCCTTCCTCGGGACTCAGTCTATAATTAAGGGCTCATATGCGGCTTATCCTTATACTCATCGAAAGGTATTATCCTCATTCTATTTAGGATACCGGGTTGACACTTGGGACATTAGAAGGGGTCAATGGCGGCTATCTTCTTTAACTTAAAATTTATTTGGGTCTATGTATTAATTGTATTTTGGTGGTCTGACTCCAGTGTGAGGAGAGGACAGTCAGAATTTGGGCCACACCTTAGGTCCTGGACTTCCTATATGAATTATTCTCTCTCAGTTATATTTTAAAATTTGATATTTAATTTCTGGAGTATGACTGTGAAGAAGCGTAACATTCTATTGATGTATGGCCCGCATGACGCTTCTTTAAAATATATTATTTTTCTTGTTGACTGGGGTCAGTCTCACAATAAGGATCATGCCGGCGCGGATTAGTATTAATTCTTCTATTTATTATGATTGACCTGGGACAACTCTGTGAGAGTGCGTCAATGAGGTCTTTCTATATTAACTATTAATTTTTAAATATCTATTTTTATTCATTTTATCATATATATATTCTATTATTACTCCTACTATTATATAATATATTATTTTATATATCATTTATAATCCAGTATATACAATATATATATTATATAATATATATATAATATAATATATCTTATAATATATTATATATATAGATTTAAATGTGGTTGACACCCTGGAGACAGTCTAAGATAGGCTTATGCTGCCTATACATTAAGTTATTTATTAATTTTATTATTAATTTCTTATGGGTTGACTGTGACATTCTAGAGGGCTGCCCAAATGCTGGCTTCTTAATTAATTAATTTTTTATTGGTTGACTCTGACAGTCTAAAAAGGATATTGTTTTTACTTGTTTATTCTAAATTAAATTAATTATGCGTAAGGGAATACACTCTAGAGGGGTTAATTCAGCTTCTTAATTATTATTCAGAATAATACTTAGGAAGCGTGGCATTGACCCCTCTAGAATGTCCCAGTCAACCCATAAAATATAAAAATTAGAATAATACAAGAAGCCGCATTGGTTCCTTTTTAGACCTTGTCCAGTCAACCACAATAACAAATTAATACTTAAGAAGCAACATTGGCTCCCCTCTATGGAATATCCAATCATATCGAGTAATTAAATAATAAAATACGAAATAATACTAATATAGAAAGTTCTCGTATGGGAAACTATCTAGACTGGTCACAAGTCAACCAATTTAAATAATTAGTAAATTAAATTTAAAAATAATATTAAGTTAATGCCAAAAAAAGTGCGAGAGTCAAGAATGTCCCCGTCAACTCATTATAAATAAGAATTAGATACTTAACAAGGCCGGCATGGTCTTTTTTTAAGAACTATGTCCCAGTCGACGAACAGATAAAAATTATAGAAATAAATTGAGAAGCTACATTGGCCCCTACTCTATGAATATCTGTATAGATTTAGATAATGGGATGAAGGTGGGAGATAGCATGTTAGCTCAGCATCGCAAGCTTTATTTTCATGGTCTTAATTACTATCTGGTCCTTGGCTGAAATTATTTCTCCCCAGTCATATTCCTCCGCTCTATTTGACAGAACTTTCTTCTTAAGATTAAGTTTCTTCATTTTCCCCTATAAATTTTTTTAACAAGGTTTGCACACCATCTCAAAAACATTAAGAATTAAGAACCACATAGTCCATTTTTAACTAACATTAACTGTAACTTTAATGAAAAACTAATGTATTTATAATTAAGGAGCAAATGGGACTAAATTCACTGCCTCCCAATCAACTCACACTATTAATCATTAGAAAAATAATTAAAAAAAAGTCGCATTGGGCCCTCTGGAATGTCCCAGTCAACTTCCATAATAATTATTAAATAAGAATAATAATTTCAAAGAAATGCATGCATGGGCCTATTTAGACTGTCCCAGACAACCAATATATTTAAAAAATTAAGATTTAATTTATTATTATTATTACATTAGGGGTGGACTGGGGAACAGTCTAGATTAAATGGCCATGCGGCTTCTGATATTATTCTTATTTATCAATTTTTTGTTTGGTTGACTGGGACTCTAGGTACGCCCATGTGGCTTCTTTAATTTTAATTACTACTATTCATTAATTACACATTAATTATTATTAAGAAATATTTTAAATTCTTCTAAAAATTTTAATGGGCATTGAACTGGGAGACATTCTATAGAGGGAACAATGCGGCTTCTCAATTATTAATTTTTTAAATTGTTTGACTGGGAAAGTCTAAAAAGGGACCATGCGGGCTTCTTAAGTATTATTGTTATTTATTATTTTGAGTTGACCTGGGGACATTTAGAGGGATGATTGGTGGCTTCAATAATTATTATTTTTAATTATTAATTTATTTTTTGGTTGATTGGGACTGTCTAGATAGGCCCAATGCTGCTTCTTAAGTATTATCTTATTTATTATTTATTAAATGGGTTGACTGAGACACTCTAGAGGGGCCAATGTGGGCCGCTTTCTTAATTATTAATTTTTAATTGGTTGATGGGACGCCTAAAAAAGACATGCTGCTTTTTTCTTAAGTTTATTCCTAATTTATTTTTTGAGTTGACTGGGACTTTCTAGAGGGGTCAATATGCGGCTTCTTCTTATTATTTTTTAATTATTAATTTTAATGGTTGACCTGGGACAGTCTAGGATAGGCCCATACGTCTTCTTTAGTATTATTCTTATTTATTATTTATTATGGTTGACTTTGGGACATTCTAGAGTGGCCATGCGGCGCTTCTTAATTATTAAATTTTTTATGGTTGACGTGGGGACAGGTCTAAATAGGATGATTGGGGCTTTAAGTATTGTTCTTTTATATTATGGTGTTGACTGGGACATTCTATTGAGGGGCCAATGCCATGTTTAAATTATTAATTCTTAATTATTTATGTGTTGACTGGGACAGTCTAGATAGAGGCCCATGCGGCTTCTACTTGAATTATTATTCTTATTTATTCACTTATCACCCCTCAAAGTAGGGAAAATTCTTGAGGGGTAATCGGCTTTTTTAAATTTTATTCTTAATTATTTAATTATTGGGTTTGTTGACTGGGACAGTCTAGGTAGGCCATGTGGCTTCTTTAATTTTACATTACTTTTCATTAATTTACATTAATATTATTTAAAAAATTATTCTTCATTCTTAATTCTTTATGGGTTGAATTGGGACGATCTTACCGACTAGATTGGGTTATCTGCGTTTTCTTACTGTCTCTTTATATATATATGGTAACCAATAGTTAAAATATTTTTTATATAAAGAATAATACAATATATAATAATATTATATATATATAATCATATATATATATTCTATATATATATATTATATATATATTACTACTTAAATATATATTATTTTTATTATAAAATAATATACTATATATATATACATATTTAATTTTTTATATATATATTATATATATTAGATTAATATATATATATTTCTATATATTCTATATATTAGATATTAATATACTTTATCAATATATTATTTAAACATTCTTTATACTTTCTATACTCTACTCTATAATATATTGATCTACCGTTATACTACTATATACCTACCTTATCTACATATATCACTATCTCGCGTGACGTCACTATCTCGAAAAAGCCTCAAAAAAAAATCAAACAAATCAAACCCCAATCAATCAAAATCCAAAAATAAACAGATTGTTTTTTTCTAAAAATTCAAAAAAACTTATACAATTTACCTCCTATACTACCTATATATATAGTATAGGGTATATATCATAATACTATACTACTCAATATATATATTATTTATATACTATATATACGTATTATTAATATTATTTTATATATATATACTATATAGTATTACATTAGTATATAAATATACTATATATATATATTTCACTATTACTATATATTATATATAGTCAACATAGGGCTCGGGCGTTCGCGGGTCGGCCTGGCGCCAGCCGCTCAGCCCGAGTTGCGCCCTATGCGCCTATTCAGCGCTATGGCGTCACTATCTATTTGTAGGCGCAAAGGCGCATAGGCGCAAAAAAAACAATTTTATAAAAGGCGGACTAAGCACAGGCCGCAACAGCCAAATTCTCTGCGCACTATTAGCCGGCCTATGGAAACAGGACACGGAAACAAACGGCATTTTTTTTTACCCCTTAAAAGTTAGATCTCCATAAGAATGCGTGGCAAACTTGTATCATTCTAAAGACCAGTGTAAAGACTTATACTCATAATATATGCTAGTATCATATATATTTATACTTATATATATCGATACCTAATTTTAACTATATACTTATATATACTATATATACTATACTATATTACTATATATATAATACTATCAATATATATATATACTATATATATATATACATACTTCTTATATAATCTATATATATATATATACTTTATACCTCGTGCTCATATATCTACTTAATATATAAATACATATATAACTATTTCATATATATATATATATTATATATATACTATTATATATATATATATTATCATAACTATATATATATATATATACTATAGTATATATCTATATATACCCCCCTAGTTCAGTACAGTTTTGAACCTACCAAATTCTAATTGACCATTATGGCTCTGAAAATTTTGCAACTCTCTTAACCAGAGGTAAATTCACAAGAATACAATCCTTGGGCCCCATATACTATATGAGGAAGAGGAAGTTGTAGATCTACTCTCGCGGTGTTTCATTACAAAACATTTTTAAAAATTTTGTTTGGGGGGTTTTTTTTTTTTTTTTTTCCTTCCTTATAAACAGCATGCTTTTATATCGCAACTAAAGTTTATCTTCTGCAATAAATTCAGCGACACAACATCCACGGCAGGGCGAAGTCGCATGCACCGCCGCAACAGGCGCATACGCGCATACGGCTGAATTAGGGCGCCTCAAGGGCGCATTGATGGCAGAAAACTTCATAGGGCGCAGTAAGGCGCTAGGCCACGTAGGTCCGGCGGCATAGGCGCAATGGCGCGGCGCAGTCAAAAATTTATAGGCGCGCCGCAGTCTGATATATTATATATCATCATTAATATATTAACTATCTACTCTGTTGTATTTAATCTACTACATATATACCTATATTATCATACTATATATATATATTATTTATCCTATAAGGTCGAAGTGTCTAAAGTGATCATCCATGTAACTCTTAGAACGAACAAGACAGGCCCTACAGAACCACAACAATATGCATATTTGAATCAGCTGAAAATTCTCTATAGGAGGGTTTTAATTTAATTATTTTTTTTATTTTTTTTTATTTTATTTATTTTTTTTTTATTATTCATGCCCGGAAATATAACAACGAGCATAATTTTCCTAAGCATCGATGCCACGATAACTTTTATCAATCTAAAATAGTAGCTGAGCGGCATAGCTCCAGCCTACGACTACTTACCCAGCAATCATCTGTACTTGAAACGACTAAATGTGAAAAGCTGCAACATATCTTCTTAACTAGATGTATTTTTTAAATAATCTTTAAATTGTTCATTTCATTAATTAATTTGATTTTTTTTATTTTCACAAACACTAACCCAGGCTCAGGCTCTTCCTTATAGATATGGCGGAAAATTCTAGAAGGAGGGGGTTTTTAATTATTATTGTATTTTTTTTTTGGCATTTATTCTTAGAAAAATACTTAAAAAAATATTTTTTTTTGTCATACACTCTCCTTTAGGGGGTGCGAGGCCGACGGGAGAAGGAAGGGGAGTGAGACCGAAGTTCCCCCCCCCCCGGTATCGTCCACGGGGGAGGCCGAGAGCCCAATCTGCCATTTTTGGCGGTTTACGGCGAAAATGTGTTATTCCCTTTAGGTTAAAAAATACGCAAAGTGTAAGGAGTAAAATTTTTTCTTTCTTTTTTTTATTTAAACTAAAGAAATACCTTAGGGTAAACCGCAAAAGTATGGCAGGCAGTCGGGTCTCTCGGCCTCTCCCGGATGGAATCGGGACTGGGGGGATACTTTCGTCGCCACCCTCTTGTCCCATCCCGTCGGTCGAGCCGCCCTAAATGGTGAAAAAAAAATATTTTTTTTTTAAATATTTCCAACGAATAAATGCACCAAAAAAAAAAAAAAAAAAAAAAATAAAATCCCTCCTTAGAATTTATTCGCTGATTCCAAATATGTTTAAAATTTGTTTTAACCTGTATAGAGAGTTTGCTTAGGGCCGTTCTGCTCGAATGGAGTTACATGATTGTCAGCTTTAGACGGCACTCAATGACCATATATATATATAAATATATATATATTTATTTTTTAGTTAATTAATATACTTCTATATTAATACTAATAGTAACTAATGATAAATTAAAAATATGATAATGCGTTTTCAAAATATATTATCCATGATGTTTATGGATCACAGACAGCATTCATTGGGGTTTTTCCTAGTATGTAATAATATATATATATATATATATTTGGTATATAAGATATATATATTAGCTATATATATATAATATTTATAATATATAGCGATTTTAATATATATTATATTAGATTATATATATATGATATTTAAATATATATTAATCAGGGCCGACTCGTGTATAGGAGCGATGGAGGGACCGCTCCTCCTCACTAATTAAACATAAATTCTGAACTATAACACTTAATTAAAAGATCATGTTTTAAATAAATAATTGAATGGAAATTTTAAAAACTCTCTTGTAATAAGGCAAAAACCGTAAGCAACAATTTCACGTCAATACTAGAAATTCCCATACATTACTGTGCACAGTTGTTGATAGTGTTCTGAGATTCTATCATATAAGAATATAGTTGCGAGCGAAATCATTCAATGCGCTCCTGATAGCTCCAATAGTTATGTAAAAATTATACGTCTGTTTGACTAATTCCTCCACAAGATTATAAAATATTCTTTGGAGCGATTCCTGAGATCGCCTCAGCGTAGGTTGATAAAACACTTTATTATTTTATTATTATTATTATCTATTATTATTCTTATTAATTATTATTAGATTATTATTATTTATTATTATTATTATATTATTATTATTATTATTATTTTATTTTTATATATATATATATATAATATATAAATATTATATAGTATTATATTTATATTATATAATATAAAGTATATATATATATATTATATATATATATATATATATATTATCTATATATATATATATATATATTATATATATCTTGTTAAATTTTTACAATTGATTTAATCGTTATAGACATCTTCAACATAATAATTATTTATTTGATGACAGTTAACTGTGCAACATTTTGGGCGTGTTTGTGTTTGGAGTTTTTAAATTGTTTTATATATTTTTAATGTTAGTATATATTCAAAAAATATAATAGTGTTAAATTATTAATAATAAGGTTTCAAGATTTTCTCTTGAAGAAAAAATTAATATACAAAGAGCCTGGTAGGCCTATGCCAGAATATAAAATTGAACTCAGACATCATTATCGCAGAGTCAAAAAAACGCTGTACTCTCATAAAATTTTCACGTGATTTAATATAAGAGACACAATGGGCTCCTGGCGGCTCCTCAGAGAAAAAGTGCTCCTATTTTTGCTTCCGATGTTTGCTATTTGAAGGAGATGATTCTTGGCTACGAATTGGAGTGACTGTATTTAGCCATCTATCAGTCAAAATCAGGTAAACATTGAAGCTTTGTAAAGTCCATATAAACATGAGGCTAATTTAGCAATATTAGCGTAATAAGGTAAATATAAAAGAAAATATGATTCTGCTTACAAACGCGCTTGAATGCGAGATCAGCAAGTTATCTAAAATGATACATTGTATAAGAATTACAAAGCCTCCAAATTTTGTGGCAAATCTTGAACTGGACTCCCCTTAAGGGTCTGACGGAAAGTTCTAGACTCTAGGAAATCCTGGTGTTTTTACAAATTCATTAATCAGAAAATTACAGAGTGGCTGAATTAGATCAACTTTAAGAGATCACTTAAAAAGTTCTACCGTTTTCAAAGGAACTTCAATGACTATATACAAAATGATTTACTTTCTTGCTCTTGGGAAATATGTAGGATTGCAACATATTTAAAAAGAGATTTCACAAGCTAGCAGTTTTAATAAAGGCATTATTTCCGCAGATGAACCTAACTGATATAATAACGAATTTCAATCATAGCTCTCATTTTGCGGCTAACTGAATATGACGGGAATATAAAAGAAAAGATTTTGGGGAAACTTTTTTAACCCAGCTTCTCACAGCGCAGAATCAATAGCTAGCGTTATTTCTGATCAATTAAAATCCATTTTATTTTACCGAACTGTCCAGAAAAATTGATTGCTCAAAGTTATGATGGTGCCGCAGTTATGAGTGGAAACGTCAGTGGTGTAAAGTATTTATAAAAGACGTTTATCCAAATGCACATTATGTTACACTGTTATGCGCATCAAATTAATTTAATAATGACCGTCAGTTTCTCAAATTTCAGAAGTTGGAGAATTCTTTAGAAAAATATCACTTTAATTTCCACACCTTTTTTTTTCACAATCTCCTCAGAGATGCTCTGTATTCGATGAAATTATTGGGAGACGTTGCCAAAAACTGTTTAAACAAGATGGAATTTTAACATCCGAAACTGTAAACATGGTTTTTTGAACATAGAGAGCCATTGTTGAGTGCTTTGAAAAAAATCTCGAAATGAAAGCAAACAACCAGAAACGAGATCAAGCAGACGGTTGGCAAAAGGTTATGCTGATCTACTTTTGTATTTTTGGCCTCAGCTGTTTTCTCTCGCCATATATGTGCAACACGTATAGATTGTTTATAAATAAATTCAATCAAGATAAATGCATGACTCGTAATTCTCATAAAACAGCTGTGAGTGAACTACAACAGAATTAGGAAAGATTTAGAAACAGTATGACCCCCATAATGGAAGAAATTGAGGGAACGTATGATTGTTTTGTGAGGTTTGAAGAGAAGAAGATGTTAATGCTTCAATTACTACCGAAAAACTAAAAAAGTGCTGCGTATAAAGTGTGTGACATAATAATCATCTCAGTCAGGGAGAGGTTTTCGTTTTGTGATCATTTACTATCAGCTCAAATTTTCTTCGAAGCGGTGAACACTTTAAATTATATAGCCTCATTTCACATACAGTTGCATTTTGGAAAAGACTGTAACTTGTTTATTGTATTCATTTTTTAACACTGCCTTGAGAACTAAATTCTGGAAGCTTCAAGTTATATTTCTAGAGAAGATTTATTCCGGAAAGTGGAGCTCTTGATTCTTATAGTACATTATGAAAATGGAAATGGAATTCAGAACTTTTGAAGAAAAATTAAAGTTGCTAAATAATTTTATGATGTACTCCAATGCGAGCTGTGGAAGATGATGTTTATATTTACTAGATTGATACAGAATAAAAAAAACCGCATTTTTTACTAATGCGGAAAGAAAAGACTGAATGCCTCGTTGCCGCTTGCAAACAGAAAGAAAGAGACATTAATATAATAATCTTTTGACAATCTTGTATTGACTTATTTGCAAGTCAAAAAGCCAGAAGAATGGACTTTAGCTCCAATCCTCCGCCCCTACAATTTAATTATATCTTAGTAATTAATAATTCTTTTATATTTTTTATTTTTAAAATCATTCGCAATGGTTAACTTTTTTATTGTAATGATGTTACCGTACGAAGTAGAATATTGTCATATAGGCGGCTAACCTTTGATAAAATGTGATTATATTAGTATATATATATTTTATTATATCTATTATATATATATATTTATATTATATATATAATTTAATATATATATATATATATATTATATATATATATATATATATCTATTATATAATTAATATAATATATATAATGAAATCGAACCATAACCATTTCTATATCACGAGTCGCACTGAAATATATATTATAATATTTATATATATATATAATTATATATAATATATCTATATATATATATTATATATATATATATATTTATATAATATATTTATATATAGATATATATATATATATATAGGGCCCTTTTAGAGAAAGAGACTAGCCGATCAGTTTTGATTTTTTGTTTATTGTTTTTTTGTTTTTTCTTTAAACATAAATTAACGTTATTTTTTGCAATTTATTTTCGTGGTAACGCAGACATGATTCAAGAATATTCGAAATATTTTTAAAATAATTTTTTAAAAATCACAATTTATAATAAAAAAAAATTCAAAAATGAAATTCTTCGAAAGTACGAATAACTTATCAGACAAAACAAAATATTCTATCATATATTTAACCTATTACAAAAATTGTTTAAAAAAAAAATCAAAAATCGAAATATTAATTTCCATTCTTTTAAGAAAACCAATTACATATTTGGAAATCAGCATATAAAAAGCTTATTTAACATAAAATGTAAAAAAAAAATGTAAAAAAATCAGGATTGCGGAACCGGAGGCGGAGCCGGGGGAGGGATTGTTTTTCCACGTATCCACCTGTGGGGAGGGGCGGAGGAACCCCGAGACACCCAAATACCCAAAGAGCGGGGATTCCGGAGACCCTCCGGAGGGGGGGGGAATAGGTCCAACTGAGCCCGTCGTTGCATCACCGGATAACGCGCCGAGGACTCCTCCGCGACTCCTGCTATATTTGCAGTTTAATTCACCTTGGTATTCCTTTAGGTATTAATGATAGAAATATAAGAAGAAAAAACTGACAGAGTCGTAAAAAATAACTGGTCCTATATATTTTTTGATCATGTCCGTCACCCACTTAAATTATTTTTTTGCTGAGATCAATAATGTAACTATAATTCTAATCTCAAAAAAATAAAAATGACAAGTAGTCATAAAAAAATAACATAACAGGTCATGTATATATATATATTGAAATAGACATTCTTTTTTTATATATATTATATATATTATTATTTATAATATTTATCTATTTATATATAATTAGTATATGTATATATGAGTATATATTATATATATATATTATATATATATATTATGTAATTATTTATTTTTTTAAATAAATTTATTTCAAAAGGGAAAATTTTTAATGGTTTATAATATTAGGGTTTTTTTAAATATAAAATTTAAATTTTAAGATTGATGTTAAATTTATTTTATATTGAAAGCTTACTATAAGTTTAGAAATCGTTAATCTAAATAATTAATAATTTATAAGTAAATAATTGATAACGAAGAAAATAATTTTAGTAGACAGTCTCAAGAAGTAATATTTTTTGGAATCCCATTTTCTTGTATACAAGTTTTTTATTATGCTTAGTAAATGAGGGACTTCCGCAAGCCCATGATCTTTCGCTGAAAAACTCGTCAAAGCTGAAATTGCAAAATGAATGCGAAGAGTGACTCCAGTGGTGGCTTTTTTGTGTGGAAAGGCAGAGTAGGCAAACGCTACTTGCCCTTAGGTGAACACCAAAAAATTATTAAAAAGTCAGCATATTATATTATATATATTTATATATATATATTTATATATCTTTTAATATATATATATTATATATTATATATATTATTCTATATATATATTATAATATAATATATATATATATATATACTATATATATATATATATATTATATATATATATATATTATATACTAAAAGTTATTTTTCAATTTTTTTTCCAAAAAGAACATGAATCTTTTACTATCTTTATTAGTAAATAAACTAAATATTTTAATGTATTTAACATTAAAGCAGAATGAAGTGAGTACGCAATAATATTAGTAAAATATTAATTTTGGGGGGACTTTAAAATATGATGATATGTAATTGATCAAAACTAATTATATGCAAGTGAAAGCTTCATTAAGTAAGAATAAAAATTTCTAAACTGAACAATGAATTTGAACTAGTTTATCATAAACATTATGAGGCTCTTTTAAATGCCCATTTTAAAATGTAGTTACTGTTTCAAAAGATTCAAATAATTTAATTAAATAAATACACTTTTTAAAATTTAAAATTAAAACTTTTCATTTCTATTAAATATTAGAAATTATTATTAAAATATTTTTGGTAAATTTTAAAAGTAAAAATTTTTTAACAAATGCAAAATAATCTAAAATCTAACTATTTTCTTTTTTTCTTTTAATTCTCAAGTTTGCAAACACGTTTTAATTAAAAAAAAAACAGTTTATACTTAATGTAAATGAAGAATTACAAATTAACACTTTTCAAGAGTAGAGTAAATAATCCAATAAAAGCATTGGAAAAACATCCTAATTTTTTTGAAAATAAACGGAATGACAAATATGCTAAGCAGAAGAAGATTGAACCGATTTCTATCGAAAACTTCATCATAAAATAAAATAAATTTAATATTATATAATATATATATTATGTATATATATAATATTATTTTTTATATATATTATATTTATTTTAAATACTATTATATATATATTATATTATTTATATATATATATTAATAAAATATTATATATAATAATATAATTATAATATATACTATATATTATCTTTAAACCTACATAAAGTCTACGGGTTATAAGAGGAATTATGAAGAGAGAGTGTACTTCTTATTTTTTATCTTCTATTAAGATAATATGTAGATAAATTGGCACAGAATAATCGTCAATGGTTACAAAATGGTTAATATGTTTATATCAAAGCATTAGTTTTACCCACGCAAAAATTAATTCTTTTTAATTAATAATAAGTAATTGCTCACAGCTATCATATAATAGTATTTTTCAAATAACCCTTTCTTTTATAATTTAGGGTTCAATTAATTAAAACACTCGATATCACAGTTTATAAACAGGATGTATACAATACCAACACTTTCAATTGATACAGTTAATATCCTAATTTTCCCGCCTTTTATAGTGCCCTACGTTTAAAAAAACACGTCCCCTTTCTTGGGCTACGGGACTCTAACTGGCCTCTGCTTGAAATTCCCTCATTCCCCGGCACAATTCCCTGGGCGTACCCCTCGTGACTCACTCTTCAATATTTTGAAAGTGGTTAAAGACAGAACAAAAAGGAGTCGTTAGCGAATTTCCTCAGACAAATAACAAAATACAGTTAAAGGTTAAGTGTTACCGGGAAACCTTTTTTCTTTTTGCAGTGTTTGCTGTATACATGGCATGATGCACATGCTATAAAGTGAGACGTAGGTGAAATCCTGCTCTCGACATATGGTGATTTCTTGAGTGAGAGAATCGCTTGAGAGAATCAAGCTGTTTCCCCTTGGCCCCTCAATTACAGTGGTCCAGGAAAACAAATTTTTTTTGGAGTGGTGATTTGACACTATTATAAAAAAAATACAAAATTCTACTCCTACAATACATTATTACAAAATATATAGACAGATCTCCTTAATTCCTGTCTGGTGGGGTTTGACTATTTCAACTCATCTATTGCAACCCTTTTACTGTGACAATTTTGTAAAGGATTCGTGAGAGTTTATTCATAATCATTAACGGTTGCTTGCATGCGTTTCGTCCATAGTATTAAATAGAGGAAAGAAGAATTTTTTTATTTTTATTTTTTTTTAACGATAAGAGTATCAATTTAA
Source organism: Trachelipus rathkii (assembly GCA_015478945.1). Taxonomy (NCBI): domain Eukaryota; kingdom Metazoa; phylum Arthropoda; class Malacostraca; order Isopoda; family Trachelipodidae; genus Trachelipus; species Trachelipus rathkii. Next base: position 44,516 of record JABUQX010094473.1, on the reverse strand, counting down.
CTACTGTCAACCTTTTCTTTTATTTTACCTTATTTTTTTCTTGGTTCCCAGCGCTTCCGTCGGTTATATTATGATAAATTCTTACATTTCTCAAATTCTCTACGGCTTCTTTCCCTTGCTTTAATATATAAACATTATTCGTTTTTTACCCGTAATACCCGATAAGGTCCGGAGTATCTCTCTGCCAGTTTCCCCATATTATACGGTTGGTTTTTCACTAACACGAACTTTGCCTTGTTGAGGTCTTTTGGAACGAAAATATTTTTATTTTTATATACAACATGTTGCGCCAAAGGTCTACACATTAATGTCACTAGTTTCTTTAAATAGGCTTTTTGGATGACCGTGGCACAGAGTGCCTCCTTCTGTAATAAGCTTCCTGGCACTGATAAGTTCTGGTCAAACATGATCACACTGGGAATGACTCCCTGCTCGTTCAAAGGGCTAATTCTCAAACAGTACAATGCCCAAGGAAAGATTTCCGGCCATTTTAACCCTTCATTGGCACTATCGTTCACCATACACCTCAGTGTCACTATGAGTGCCTGATTTAATTTTTCCTCCAGTCCATTTGAATTTGGTGAGTTAGCCGTTGTCACGATATTATCAATATTAAGTAGGTTACACACGTCATTAAACAGTTTGGCAGTGAACTGGGTCCCCCGGTCTGAAACGAGTCTTTTTATTGAGCCACAGAACGGAAAAATCCACATGCAGCGTGTCGAACTTCTCCGAGACTTCCTTAAATCTACCAAATTCTGGAGATATCTTCCTAATGCTCTTGTTTTTCTGACTGTATTGACTTTTTTACTTCTACCTTCACGTCGTATGTTCTAAGTAAAGTATTTTGTAACAGTTGTATTATTGCTGTTTAGAAGCTAGTCAAGATACTGTTGGTTTAATTTATTTGGTCCCTTATATTATGAGATGGGTAGTTGGTAGTTTATTTTTCGCAATTGACGTCTCTTTTTCATGCCAGATTTTCCGGTTTAAGACTCCTAGCAATGCTTGTAGAAATGTCGACTGCCAAAGACAGTTCCTTGTCCCGATGGATGAACTTGTAAGAGGCTTTCAATCCGGTAGTTTCCCTTCCTTTTATCAAGTTCTTTATATAACTATCAGTCTCTTGTTCCATTAGGCATTTCCTGAAGTCTATACCACTCCGGATCTTTTCATAATCCCAGCTTAACCCTTTCTTTACTGTACCATTATCATGCGTATTTTATGAGACGTTGTATAACTATAAAAGCCAATGTTATTATCATTTAGAATGGTGGAAGGAGGGGAGGAGGATAGGGAGGGTGGTTTGATTTACTGATTTACTGATTTCACTGCTTTAGATGGTGTAAAAAACCGCTGGGTATATGATAGGTAGGTAAGGTTATGATAAATTTTTGTTTAAGTTTTACTATGACAATGTAAAATTAACGTTACGTTAGAAATGCTTGAAAAAGTATGAATAATTTCGTTTTGTATGCATGTTAGTTACTTTACTGGTGTTAGAGTGTGGAAACTTTGTTAAATGTTAACTTATCGTACGTAAGGTTTGTTAGATTGTCCGGTTTGTAAAATTAAATTTTTTCCTTAGTTTCAAGGTTATGTTATGTTAGCTTTATTGATGTGAAAACTTTGTTACGTTAGCAGATATTCGTTGATTTGAAAAACTTGTTTTTATGTTGTTTATCCAAAATGATACTCGAAATGTAACTTGAAACAAAAGATCTAATAGATCAATAGATCAAATGGTCATGGTGGGAGGGTGGGGAGGGTAGAGGAGGGTGGGTGATTTTACTGATTTACTTATTTACTGGTTTAGATGGTCTAAAAAACGCTAATTTTTAAGTTATAAACGTAAAAGAATAAAAGTTTTAGTAAAAATATAAAAATGTTTAAACAAAATATAATAAACAATAAATAAAAGTTTTGAGTTGTTGTTTTATACAAATATGAAACAATAGATCAATAGATAATTAGATCAATAGATCATGGGTAGTGTGGGGAGGGCAGTTTGATTTATTTTACGGTTTGGATTTTAGGCTTTGATTTTTACTTCATTAGGGGTTAGTATGTTTAAATATTAACTCTAATATTTTTTTATGATTGTTTTTGAGAGCCCTATAAAATGGAATATACATAATTTTTGAGCTATATAGTATATATTTTATTATTTTAAAAATCTAAAATAAATAAAATAAATAAAAGTTTTAACTAAGATTTTGTTTTATAAAAGAATATTTGAACGTTAATCTAGAGTGAGGATCATCTAGATCAATATGATCGGAATTTAGATCAGTATGCTAGAATCATACGAGCTGAGTTGGGTGTGGTAGGTGCAGGGTGGGTGGTTTGATTTACTGAGTAAGAGCGTTTTTTTATTTTAACTGGCTTTTTTTATGGTTTATGTTTGGTAAAGACTTATCAATATTTTTTATTAAATTAATAATACTATTGAAAAAGAGAGTATTTATCAGAAAATAATGATAAAGCTTTATACGTCAAAAGTATGACTTGTATTATCATTAGTAAGATTCACATTAGTAATAAATAGAGTCATTGGTGTGTGGTTGGGGAGGGTAGGAGGTTGGGTTGGGTTTGATTTATGATTTTTACTGCTTTAGGTGTATGTAAATAACTGCAAAAGGTTTTTTTACCGTTTTATAGGAGACATTGCAAAGTTGTGTTGGGTGTGGGTGATGCGAAGGTTTTTTGTTCATCTGTTTTCTTATCGTTGGCGAATTTCCTCCTCTTAGGGGAGCACGGTCATTATTTAACTGTGGGCCATGTCATGTCGATGATATCCTTATATGGAAGAGTTTGATGTATCTTAATGTTTTCAGTTCTTTAATCCGTCCAATAAATTTCCAAGTGTGTTTATGGGGGACAGACACTATTTTTTGGCGGCCCTATCGGGGGTGCTGTGGTTCCAGCGGGAGTAACCTCTGTAGATATGGGCTGCGATGGTTGACGTTGTCACGCGTTCTGAGAGAGGCGGTGGTTGTGCAAGTTTGAGAGAGATATATCTTATTTATGTCTCTAACTTCTATTTCTCGTGGCCGATCGGTGCTGGATGCGTTGGCGGCTGCGTGTGTCGTGCGTGATCCTGTGTGCGTAGCGGTGACAATCGTTTTGACAACAATATTATACATACGATAATTAAGCAAATATAATAAAAAAAGAATTTACCTAGGCAATGATACCTTAAATATCTCGATCCACCCTTGCTCGCATGCGTAAAAATTGAACCCTACTGTGGAATTCGAATTCGACTCAAAATCGATCCCTTACGGGGATCGATTTATATTATATCATATTATATATTATATTATATATATTATTACTATTAATTTATAATATATTAATATATTATATTATATATATTTATAGCGTGTAGGTATATATATATGAATATATTTATATATATTAACTTATTTTATTTACTATTTTAATTATATACTATTTATTATTATTATATTTAATTATATATATATATTCTTTATATATATTATTAATTCATTATATTTATATATATGTTCTTAAATTACAATGGAGCCGGAGCTGGAGCCGAGCCGGAGCCTGGAGCCAGGAGTCGAAGGCTCGTGAGCCGGAGCCGGAGTCCGAGCCCGGAAAAGTCCGGCTAAAGCCGGAGCGAGCAGCCGTGAGCGGCAGCGGTAGGCCGGAGTTCCGGAGTCCGAGAGCTCGTGAGCCATGGTTCGGAGCCGCCAGAGGACTCAATTTGCGAAGTAAAATAAATAAACAACACTAGTAAAAATAATTTTAAATAGATATACTTTAAATAAATAACTCAAATTATAATATCACAAATTAATAATTAATATAATTAATTAATTTAATAATAATTAATAAATATGATAATAATTAATAATAATAATTATATTAAAAATATACAAATTACAGTATATAATATAATAATTAATAATAACATATAATATATTAATATAATTAAATTAAATAAATAATTATTTATTTAATGTTATTATAATAAGTAAGAAATAATAAATAAATAAGTAAAATGAAATAAATGTAATAGACATAATATATAACTTACATAAAAGGAGGATAAGGTTCGGTCGTCGAATTAAAAGTTGAATCATGTGTATTTCAGCACTGAGCGTCTCATGGATTGGGCGTTCTATTTTTTCGAATCTGTACTAGTTTACTTACTCTACTTCGTATCCAATTTCAACTAAGTTCTTAATTAATGTTGTGACAATATCTTCTTATTAAAAGTGTGAAATTTTTTATAAAATATTGATCATTTGCTAAATTAAATACAAAACCAAATTTTGCAGTTTTTAATACAAATTAACTATATTTTTTGTTAATCAAAATTTAAAGGGGCTTGCTGGTTAAACTTTATATTCTTTACATATATCTCTGTAAGGGAGAGAAAAGAGACAGGTGTCAGTATCAAATCATAACAAGTGTGCAATAAGTGTTCTTCAGCTACTCTTAAATATCAATTAATATCTTATCTTATTAGATGAAGAATATCCTGACTTCTAACAATAAAAAGTTTCCAATTTTGTAGCTAATAGTATCTTCTTTAATATATAATTGTATTTTGTTTGTATCGAATATCAACATAATTTAGTAATTACACTATCATATTTTTTTATCTAAAAGTATCTACTTTTGTATCTTTTTTTGTATTTATATTTAATTTTGTATTTAATCGAATTAACTACTAATCTAAGAGTATCTTATTTTGCATTAAATTTGTACATAATTTCGTAGATTATCGATTCTATTTTATAATACAAACGGTAAATTTTGTATCTAATCTTATTTAATTTTTATCTTATTTTATCTAATTTTATCTAATACAAGTTTACATCTCAGGGACTGTTTGTCCTTAATCGAGGAAGGAAACTTTTTTAAGTTTCCCTCCAGAAATCAAACTGTTGCTGTTTGCTATCTATTTTATTAGCGAACTTTTTAAAGGGTTTCCCTCCTGGAATCAAATCAGGGCTTTTCCCTTAATTGAAGAAGGGAACTTTTTAAAGAGTTTCACTCCAGGGATCGAACCAGGACTTTTCCCTTAATCGAAGAAGGGAACTTTTTAAAGAGTTTCCCTCCAGGGATCGAACCAGGGCTTTTACCCTTATTCGAAGAAGGAAGGGAACTTTTTAAAGAGTTTCCCTCCAGGGATCCAACCAGGGCGTTTACCCTTAATTGAAGAAGGGAACTTTTTAAAGAGTTTCCCTCCAGGGATCGAACCAGGGCTTTTACCCTTAATCGAAGAAGGGAACGTTTTTAAGAGTTTCCCTCCAGAAATTGAACCAGGGCTTTTACCCTTAATTAAAGAAGGGAACTTTTTAAAGAGTTTCACTCCAGGGATCGAACCAGGGCTTTTCCCTTAATCGAAGAAGGGAACTTTTTAAAGAGTTTCCCTCCAGGGATCGAACCAGGGCTTTTACCCTTATTCGAAGAAGGGAACTTTTTAAAGAGTTTCCCTCCAGGGATCCAACCAGGGCGTTTACCCTTAATTGAAGAAGGGAACTTTTTAAAGAGTTTCCCTCCAGGGATCGAACCAGGGCTTTTACCCTTAATCGAAGAAGGGAATTTTTTAAAGAGTTTCCCTCCAGGGATCCAACCAGGGCGTTTACCCTTAATTGAAGAAGGGAACTTTTTAAAGAGTTTCCCACCAGGAATTAAACCAGGGATTTTAGCCTTAATCGAAGAAGGGAACATTTTTAAGAGTTTCCCTCTAGAAATCGAACCGGTCTGTTTTTTTTAGGGTTTCCCTCCAGGAGTCAAACCCACGACATTATCAATTATTGGAAGAGTGATTTCTTAAAGGCTGAAAAGAATTTTTTGGGAATAATTTTTAAAAGGGAAGGGACTGTAAGTTTCTTTGTCAGCTCCAAAACCGGCTCCAACATCTACTCTAACTCTAGCTCCGGCGTCGGCTTCATTTCAGAACCATTATTGTATTGCTAATATTTTTTTATCCTCCTCCGTCCATATCACAGAAGTTTCTTTTAGTTTCGGCTCCACTCAAAATTCTGTTTCTCCGAGCACCGGCTCTCTGCTCCGGTTCTCTGCTCCTGCTCTCTTCTCGGGCTCTCCGCTCCGACTCTCTGCTCCGGATCTCTGCTCCGACTCTCTGCTCCGGTTCTCTGCTCCGACTCTCTGCTCCGGTTCTCTGCTCCTGCTCTCTTCTCGGGCTCTCCGCTCCGACTTTCTACTCCGGTTCTCTGCTCCGACTCTCTGCTCCGGTTCTCCGCTCCGACTCTCTGCTCCGGTTCTCTGCTCCGACTCTCTGCTCCAGTTCTCTGCTCCTGCTCTCTTCTCGGGCTCTCCGCTCCGACTCTCTGCTCCGGTTCTCCGCTCTGACTCTTTGCTCCGGTTCTATGCTCCAACTCTCTGCTCCGGTTCTCTGCTCCGACTCTCTGCTCCGGTTCTCTGCTCCTGCTCTCTTCTCGGGCTCTCCGCTCCGACTCTCTGCTCCGGTTCTCCGCTCTGACTCTCTGCTCCGGTTCTCTGCTCCTGCTCTCTTCTCGGGCTCTCCGCTTCGGTACCGGAGAAGCGGCCGTGTTTAAACCTTTACACAAGCACATATACCCATATTTATAAATTATTTACAAATTATTTACCAATTTTATTTTAAAATTATTTACAAATTTCTGCTTATTTAAATACACTAATAATAATAATAATAATAATAATAATAATAATAATAATAATAATAATAATAATAATAATAATAATAATAAATAATAATAATAATAATAATACTCACATTTCTAAACCTAAATAAAGGCGAGAAGGTTTATATTTAAAAAAAATAATAATTTCAATGTTTATAAATAATTTATTTGGAAATAATAATTTTCAAATTGTAGAATTTTATTATTATTTTTTTTTTTACTGTTTTTATTTAGTTAATTTCTGTGTTTAACTAAAATGGTGCTTTTAAGCTAATATATATATATATATATATATATATATATATATATATATATATATATATATATATATATATATATATATATATATATATATATATATATATATATACTATATATATATATATTATATATAATATATATATATATATATATAGTATAATATCATATAAATATATAATATATAAGTATATATATATAATATTATATATTATATTAATATATATATATATAATATGTATTATATATATATATATATTATTAATATATATATATATATAATATATATAATTATATATATACTATAGTATATATATATGTTATATATATATATATATATAATAATATATATATATATAATATATTATATATATATATATAATATATATATATATAATATATATATATACTATATATGATAATATATGGAAAGAATTTCCGCGATATGTTTCCGACGCTTTAACTTTGTTCGAAAAATTTGGAATACCGATTTAATGAGAGAGAGAGAGGAGAGAGAGAGAGAGAGAGAGAGAGAGAGAGCAGAGAGAGAGAGAGAGAGAGAGAGAGAGAGAGAGAAGAGAGAGAGAGAGAGGAAGAGAGAGAGAGAGAGAGAAGCAGAGAGCAATAACTTTGTTAAAAACCATAAATTCAAGGCCATGCCAGTAATTATACTAAAAAAATCTTGGAACGCTGTGTCTGAACCTGACTTCTCTTCACAAGCCAGAGTTGAAATTAAAGCCAGAAGAGTTTTACAAATATAATATGGTAAAGTCGAGAAGAAAGAAGGAGATTTTAACTAGTAAAATATTACAAGTTTTTTCACTATTGTAGTTATCCGCCCTCCTTTCTTTTTAAACTCGTAGAACAAGGCATTATAGAATGTGGAAGTAGGAGGTTAGAAGGTTGAAGGAAGGATTCCGAGGGTAATAGGGGGTTTTTGTAAACCCCAGGCAACCGAACACATTGCGACTTAATCGCTTTGGTATTGTTTTAAATGAATTCAACGCGAGAAGAATTTAGATATATGAGTTTTGCACACGCCCTGGCCGCGAAGATCAGCACTTCCGCCGCCGCTCTCTACTCCATCAATCCTCATTCAAACCTTAGTTACCTTATATAGTGGCATTTAGAATCTGCTATTTTAAACAGATATTCAGACACTAGGCACGTATGATACTAAAGTTTTATTTTTGGCAACTATTAAACTCTCGCCCAATTCATTAAAAAAAGTATCATCTAGACAGTGGTTTTCAAAACTTTTCGATTCGCCGGCTCCCTTGTAACTATGTCAGGTGTTGCCGGAAGTCACCCCGTGTGATTCTAAAAAAGAACGTTTTAACAATATAAAAATAGGGTCTATTATTAGTTCATTAAATTACAAGTACTATTAATTTTAAGCATGCCAAAAAACATTCCCAATTCCTCTGAATATAATGTTATATCTATATATATAGATATATATTTTAAAAATATATTATATATATTTATATATATATATATATTATATATATATATATATATATATATATATATTATATATATAATATATATATTATTTATATATATATATATATATGATATTAATATAATATATACAGAAATCTATTCACGGTCTCTTTACATGTTAACTCTGGTAGTAATTTAACATCTCAATGCACGACAACAGCTTCCAATTTGGTGTCTTTGAAGTGCTTTATAATTTCAGTTGCCCTTCTTTCCCGTTTTCCCTCCCTAAATATGTGAATAAATGACCCGACGATGGCAAAATCAACGACTGCAGAAAACCCAGTTTCGCACAAATAAGAAATCGCAAATGGAATTAAAAGTCTCTGAGCTTTACCACTCAGATGGGAATTTCCTCTTTTACTGATATTCAAAATTCAGTTAATTCCATAATGCTAAATTTTGTTTTCAAGTATTGTCCCAGGACAGCTCAATAATATTTTCTAGTTCTACAACAGTAATTTCAGATGGAGCATTGGCATTAAAGGGATCCTCAATCCATGAAAATTTATCGATATTTTCTGTTTGAAAATATTTCTCAAACCCGGTGATAAGCTGTAATAAGTGTTCTTCAGAAATATATTTAATATCATGAGAGAAATCAACCCAATTGCAAATCAAAAAGTGTTGCAATATTGGGGAACATTCTTTGCCTCCGTCTTCATTGATTTTTTTTTCCATAGTTTTATTTTTCTTATAAAAGCCAAAATTTTCTCCATCGCCTTTAGAAAGGTGCATGTGTCTTCTCTGCAAGGAGAGACTCAGATCATTCATATTTTCAAAAAATATCACATAAATATGTTAGTTTTACCAGAAAGTTTCGTTAACAAAATAATCGGTATATTTGTGGCCTTCCTATTTAAGGAAAAAAAATTCCTGGAGTAGCTTATACGTTCGAGCTAATACATTACTAAGAGAGAGCCATCGCGATGTGTTGAAATATAATAAAGATATGTGCTCGGATCCCATATCCTCACATAGGTTTTTGAAAAACCTCTTCTTCAGAGGTCTAGTTTTAAGAAAATTTACTACATTCACTACACATTCTAAAATCACATTTTGAAGCGAGTGCTTCCCTATGAATAATGCAAGAAGTTCATATTGCATCGGGGGCTTTGTTTCAAATAAGTGCCTGCAACCATTCATAACATCCAGACAAATCGAGCACCATCAGTACAGACACCAACGCACTTTGCACACTTCAAATTATTTTCGGATATAAAAGTATACAGGGTCTCGAACAAGTCTTGACCCCTAGCACCAGCATTGATACTTATACAAAAGAGAATGTCTTCTACAAAATATTACCTTCTATAAACCGTGCGTAGAAAATCAAATTAGCATCATTATTATTATCTGTGGCCTCATCCATCTGCAACCTGAATTCCTTACCTTTTATTATTCCAATTAATTGATCATTGAGGTCCCCCGCTATGTGCTGTATTCTGAGATTGATGGTGTTATTAGACAAAGGCACTTTTGAAAGCGGTTGGTAGCAGGCTCACCAATCATAATGTTCACCATATCTCCAGCAGCTGTTAGAATGATTTCTTTCGCAATAGTATAAGGCTTCTTACATTTTGCGATTCTATGTGCCACCTTGTAAGATGTTAGCAAAGCTTTGATTGGTACGGGTGCCTGCTTATTAAAACTACCTTTTTGTTGATTTTATTCTTTTAACTTTCTTGCAAAGTAGTCACGAGATTTACTAACCAAACTGTATGATTGGTTTCTAAATGGCTTTTTAACTAACCTTGGGCCATGCAGTTTAGTACCAAAATTTTCATACACCGTACACACTGCGGCCTCTCTTCACCAATCACCACTAACCTCTGTCAACGTAAAACTAAAGTCCAAATAACGTCATCATAATTTTGATATTTATGCTTCTTCATAGTCTTGCAATTGGGTTGGTGTGTACTCTTTATTTTCACTACTCAATAAACGCTTATTAGTGTTTATAAGACACATACCTTTTTTTTCAAAATATATACGAGAAGAAATACTTAAAAATTACAATATTCACTTGGCACTTCCCTACGATATATATATATATATATATATATATATATATATATATATATTATATATATATATATATATATATATATATATATATATATATATATATATATATATATATATATATATATATATATATATATAATATATATATATATATATATATATATATATATAATATATATATATATATATATATATGGCTTATACCCCTCATAATATAGGGATTGTAGGATTATATATATTTATGGCGTAGTTTTTTTTTTTTTACTTATTGGTTTTGCCAGTTTTCATAAAAATAAAATCTTAAAAAAAAAGTTATTCTTACTATTGGTAATATTACTGATAAAAAAAAAGAAAAAAAAGATTAAAATCATAATTAAAATATTTGAAAAAAGAAATAAAATTATTAACATTTTCCTTGACTTAATGTAATCACACAATAATATTCACTTAACACAATAAATTTCAGTACTAAGCTGTTTACATACGAACAGAAAGTACTGAGGACGTTAAAAAAAAACGTCCGAATTCGTTCGTAGACTTTAGGAGCCACATTTTGATTTATTTTTTTCTTATAAATATCAGTTATTATTTTATTTTTATTATTTTATTAAATGATTAAATTGAAAACGGAAATAAAATTATGAATTTTTTTTAATGTTTTGCGTCACCTCTGCCGAGAAGCTGTGGCAGTGTAGCACCCCAAGCTACCGCCGCAACCACTTAGGGAACCACTGGTCTAGGTGATAATGAATACTGCTGACTGTAGGCATAGTGAATTAATATATTATATTAATTCACTATGCTGTAGGCCTATCAACATGCTTTAAGGCAAGATAAGTTATATCAAACATAAAACCTTTTTTAATTTGTAGAGTATATTAATGAGAAAAGGGAGAACCGGTTCTGTAAAACATTTCTTTAAACTACAAACTTTTACATGTATTTTTAACTTTTATCTATTGTATTTTACTTTTAGGAGTCGTAAAAGATAATACGTGTTAAATACATTGCATAACTTTTTTATTTATTAAATACATTTCGAATTCTTATAGAATATTCTCTCTCTCTCTCTCTCTCTCTCTCTCTCTCTCTCTCTCTCTCTCTCTCTCTCTCTCTCTCTCTTCTCTCTCTACCTCTCTCTCTCTCTCTCTCTCTCTCTCTCTCATTTATATAAATATATATATATATAATTATATATATATATATATATATATATTATATAATATATATATATATATAATATTACTATATATATATATATATATACTATATATTATATATTATACTATATATATAAAGACAAAATGGCAGTAAATAAAGAGTGCAGGTAGGTGGGCCAAGCTTCCTAAAGAGATCATTTAGCCGATTTGTATTATTACTGATAAAATTAACTCTGACATTTAAATTATGTATCTGTAAAAGTAAACATATTTTGTTCATAAATTAAAATTACGTGTTTCTTTTTGATTCTCGCAAACCGATATCGTCTTTCTTAATAGTTTTATTAATGACTATATATATATATATATATATATATATATATTATATAATATATATATATATATTAAATAATAATATAATATATATATATATATATATATATATATATATATAATATATATACGTATATATAGTATATATATATATATATATATATATATATATATATATATAATATATATTAGGGATGGCGTCTGAATTAGCCGTCATATATATCTTAAAATCTATCTAATGCTACAGTAAAACGGAATACATTGCTGGAATGCTGAGCCCAAATGCATGGTCAAAAAATGTAAAAAAAAAAAAAAATATAATATAATATAGTACATATATATATATATATATTATCTCAAAACTACAATAGCCACAGCGAAAATGAATACATTTTTGGAATCCTCGTAAAATTTTGGATAAGAAAATGTAAAAAAAAAAAAAAATAAAAAAAAATTATTTAATAAAATTATAGTAAATTATGAGGAGAAAGGCTATTTAAGACCTTTTATTGGTTTCTCGTTAAAATAAAGACTTTTCTATTAATTTTTTTTTTACTAACGAATACCCACGGTATACCGTCCCGATGGCAGGAGCCGGAGTCTCTCGCCTTCCGGGGAAACTACGGGTAGGATTATTTCCCCCCCTCCGGAAGGGTCTCCGGAACCCCTCTTGGTATTTGCGGTGTCGCGGGGGTTCCTCCACCGTCCCTCCCTACGGGTATGGAAAACGTCCCCCCCCTGTGTTTCCCCGTCGGCTCGAGCCCCTATTGTTGCCGTATAACAAAAAACATTTTTTATTTTTGTTACATTTCTATGTTCGTCTACGAGGTTCCAAAAAGTATTCCTTTTCGCTGTAGCTATTTTTTTTTTTTGAGATAAATTTTTTTTTTTTTTTTTTTACATTTCTGACCAGAATTGGCACCAGCATCTCCACAATGATTCCGTTGTTACTTAGCATTAATAGTTATTTCAGAACATATGACGGCTAACCAGGACGCTGGCCATTATATATATTATTATATAATATATAGAGGGAGTATATATTATATATATATACTATATATATATATACTATAAATATACTATAATATACATTATTATATATATAACTATATATATATATATATTATATATATATATATACTATAATATATATACCTTATATATATATTATATAATATATCATATATATATAAATAGTACTATTATCTATATATATACTATATCATATTATATCTAGTATATATCATTTATATATATATATATATATATATATATATGTAATATATAAATATATATATGTAGATATATAATATATATATACCTATTATATAGTATATATATATATATAATAATATATATAGATAAAATAATAAGTATATATATATATATTTATTATTAATAGATTATATATATAAATATATAAATAGTAAATATTACCACTAATATATATATATCTATATACTATAGTATAGTATATATATATATATAAATAATATATAGTATAATATATATATAATAACTATATCTAATATTATAATATATATATAATTATTATATATATATATAGTATATAGGTATATATATATAAATAGGTATAGTATATATAAATATATGATATATATAAAAACCTAATATATATATATATATATATATATATAATATATATTATTGTAAAAAACATTATCATTCGCGGAAATTTCATGACTTTTATTTGACAAATTTTCAATATACAAAACCATTATAAAAACAAAATCAAACTTACCTCACTCTTCTGCTTATAACGAAAAAATATTGTAGAAACTTCAGTAATATATAATATAGTCACTATATAGTATATATATATAATAGGATATATATGTTATATATATTATATATATATTATATATATATATATTAAATATATATATATATCATATATATATATTTAAATATATTAAATCTATACGAACTACTCACTATAGATGTCGGCAAATACGGATTTGTTCCTTGGGAACCTAGTCTTATAATAAACAGGAAGTACCGAACCAAAATGATTAAAGCATCTCTTTCATTTATAACAATTCGGACGTTCGGGTTATTACTCGACCATCTTCAGCTAATAATTTATGAGACTAAATCACATTAAAATTAAAATAAAAAGTGAAAATCAGTAATTTTAAGAGCAAAGCATAAAATACACTTTATGGTGTATCTAATGTAATATTATTATATAGATTTTCATTTTTAATTTTAATTTGAACTTGTGAATTTTAATTATCTCTAAGACTAAATATTTTGCTGAAAGATGGGTCGAGTAATACGAAACGTCCGTTTATAATAAAGAATCTTTCTCCATTTTGTTCGTTTTCCTGTTTATTATTAATATTCTCCTCCATTATTATTATATATTATATACATGCTATATATATATATATATATATTATATTATATATATAATATATATAATATATAATATATATATATATATATATATATATATAATATATATAAATATAGTTAATAAGTTAGATAATTAAATATATTACCAAATAATGATCAAGATATTATACAATATTTGACAGTACACAGTCTTAATGTTGCTTGTAATGTATGTACCAATCCTTTACGATGTATTAATACTATAATATATATATATATATTTTATATACTCTATATATTAAACTATAGATACGTATATATATATAAAATATATATAATTATATATTATATTATACTATATCACACTAATACTAAATATAAATAATATATATATATCAGGTTGGAAAACAGGTTTCCGCGCCCCAAAAATCGACCCCCCAGTGGAAAAAGACAAATGGTATAATTAGAATTTATTTTTGGAATTAAAATTTATTGAAGTATTTTTCTTTTTTTTTCCCCTTTAATCAATAACTCCCTTTTGCTGTGCCTTTTTGATGCTATCGTGGTTTGTTTGTTTTAATACAAATAAATTAATAATCAGGTATTGAAATTTACAAACTAAATATTTTGGATAAATTCATTTTTCCAATGCCCACTTTTGAATGTCAAATTGCCTCATGGCGAATATGTAAGACTGCTACTTTGGAAATATAATTGGTTTTTAGAGTGTCACTTCTAGGTGTTTCTTTAATTTAAGTAATATATTGAAATGTCTATACTTATCTTATGTTTAGTAACACTTTCCACATAACCTTGAGTCAGGATGTTATGCTTCCTATAATTCAAAACTTAGTTGCTGTTAAACTAGACTAGTGATTGGTTCATAGTCAAAGCATGATGGACTGTTGTCACAGGCTGGCTAACAGGCAACAGCATTATTAAACCCAAAGCTTCAGTAAAGTCACAGCCCAGATAAACGTGGACTTATAGGCTCTGGAACATTAGTTAATAAATACTTAGTTACCGGAACCAAACTTAGTAAGATTAATTAGAATGTTGTTTTAGGACACTTGACTGAGTAGCAAAATATTAATCTTTCACTGTGGTTCATATTTTTCTCTTAATTTTAATGAAGATAATTCCATAATCATTAAATTTATAAATAACTGTGTATACTTTGAGAACTAACATTCAAGTTCAAATTATAAGAATTATTATTTACAATGGACTGTTAATGGTAACACGCTTAATGGAATGAGTGAACTAATTTATGGGAATATTATATCAATGGTTAATAGTATATTTATTAATATATAATATTATATATATATATATATCCTAATTATATATATACGTATATATTAGTCTATGATATATAATATATATATATATAGTATATAATATTTAATATATATATATATATACTTATTATATAAAGGATTGTACCATATCACTAGTATATATATATATAACTATACTACCTAATTATATCATAAGCCACCGCCGACCCGCAGTGTCCACAAAATGCCCCGAACAAAAGCAGAACGGTATATACTCTCTATATACGTACTATATAATAATACACTATATAGAGGTTATATATATATATATAAATATATAAATATAGTATATACTATAAACCCTATCATGTACCTTATCTACCTATATATATATATATAAACGTAAATATTATAAATATATAATATATAAATACTATATCCTATATATATATAGTAGGTCCAAATATATAGAATACAATACTTGTAATCACCCCTATTGTATATAGTGATATATATAAAAATATATTTATAAAATAATATAATATAATAGTAAAACTAGAATCCAGTATTATTAATATAAACTATATATATATATATAAAAGCTATATATAGTAGTATATATATAGAATTATATACTATCATATATATATACTAACTCGCTCAAAAATAACCACCACTAGGGCAAATGGCACTCGAAGGAACAGAAAAGGCCCGCTAAACCCTGAAACCCAACACCAACACAGACGATAGCATCAGTATGTGAAACTATGTAACCACCCCACAGAGAATTCGCAGCAGTATTGGGGCCATCAGCGATAATTACGAACAACATAAACCACGCAACTAGAACCGGGAGAGAAGGTAGGGTAGGTATGTTCGGAGTATAATCGAAAGGAGGATCTTCACGCGCAAGCGACTCGCATAAACATGAGAGAGGATAGTGCGTCACATTGTCAAGGAGGTCCCGTGCGTGCAAAAATAAGCAACATTCCACGCCGAAGGACACAAGAGTTAGCGGGTGACAATAAGGATCGATGGTTCGTGTAGCGGCACACAACGATTGCCCGGGTGGTCCAACGTATCCAGGAACCCTGCACCCCATAGATCGCCCCGGCGGAGGGACAAGAAGGTAGCCCATTGACCACCGCCCACCCGTGGAGAAGACCAATTTATACGTTCTTCGTGCCCCATGTACGAGGGCGCCACACAACTGCGCGACATCTGCAGATACAGCTGGCGTATGGTGGCACGACACCAGCGGTTAGTGACAATACAGTTTCTTCAGCCCTCGCGGAAACATACATTACGGCGCTCAGAGACTCCATGCACAAAATACGTGTCCACGGCACATCGAAGGGTGCGGACTGGGAATTTAGCCGAGAACACATCATTGGATCGGTCGACAATATTGGGCAAAGGTGCTCCTTTACGGGACGAGTCGAGGGTTTCTGTACTCTCGGACAGCGTGGCCATAGAGTATTACCGACGACGACGGAGAGGTTCAACGCATAGCAATGTTCTGCAGGGTGTCGCCGATTTAGGAGGGGTACGGTTATGGTCTAATACCTGTGTAGTGAGACCTTATGTTTAATTTTCAGATAAATCTATTTATTTGTTCCATAATACCAAATATAGAGTTTCGGAGATAGTTGCCGTTCAATATGCCGGAGGCCCTCTTATCGGACGCCTACGGCGTTGCACATTTTCGATGGAGGAACCTTCAGCCGTAAAGTATTTCACAGACATCCTCTAGAACAAATGAATACGTCCATATGCCCCACAACCCTTACACATCGGTGAGCTCTTGCATCCAATAATGCCATGGACAGTGCAAGACCACAAAAGGCCCCAATAGTGTGAACGACTACCTGAGACGGTTCAAATTACGGCCGTTGGAGTGGCCAGCAAATAATATTCCGGACCTCAAAACCCAATACGACGTTTTGGGAGTACCCAATGTCCAAACATCGCGGATCCGACAGCTGCATTCCCCCTGCACAATAAGACCCGTCGCCGCACCGCGACACTAGTTAAGCACGACGGGATGCCCATATAAATCAATGGTCCGGCACACAACGTTCCGACCCACTCATGGAAGCAGCATGGCCCAGGGACGGTTTCAGGCGAGTCATCCCGTCGCCCAAGAGAGTAAGTTGCATACACCAGGGGATTTGAGAAACCGACCCTTAACACTCCCCACGAACCTCCGCCGTACTTGCCTGTACAGTGTTCCGTGTGTTGCAATGCTCCGAACCTCCAAGCCCTACTGGAGACCCTTTGACTGCCCACCTTGTCCTCACACTTATCAAACTACGGTTCTGGGGGGAATCCACTATGTTATTGTCATTGTCCCATAAAGTGTCTTCGGGGTCTTCAACCTTTTTAAGCTTATTTCTGCGATATTTCTTTCCTTAATTTGACGAGTGATACTATAGTTATATATAATAAAATATATATATATTATATATATATATATTATATATATAATAATATAATATATATATATATTATATATATACTATACTATATAATTACCATATATATATATTTAATAAACGTTAATTAAAATATTGAAAGAAAAGCAATTACAAGATAACTATTAGAAGAGGAAGAAAAAAAGTTTGCGAATTTTAGCAAGGAATCAGTGAGTTTGAAGAAGATAAAAGTTCTGTTTTTATTATCACTGTAAGTTCGTTGATTACTCAAAAAACCAGAAATAGAGGGACACAAGCTCAAACGTGTTTACTCCAAAATAGTTCCGTCGAAAAACTTTTTTCAAACGTGATCTCTATCTGAGATTAAATAAGAGGAAATAGCCAATCATATAGAGTATCAGCGATGGAAAGGCAAATGCGACAGTTTGAACGTGGTATTCACTAGAGAAGTTGCCTTCTGCCACTTCGTTTTCTGTCTGCAACCGTGAGTTAGATATCTGAAGACTGGAGCTGAGCTAAATCGCGGTTTAAAGGAGAAGATTGATGGAATAATGATCCAAACGATGGTGCGCTAATACCACTGTCTCAATCTCTGTGACTCGGATTGTCCAATGGAGCAATTAGGCTGTTTTAGTTATGGCGTTATGAATTTTGAAAGTTGAAGCACTGATTTACAGAGAGCGAATCAAAAAATTCTGATGTCACGATCTCATTGTAGCCAGGAAAATACCTTCCGTATAGACCGCAGAGAAAGAACCGTTTTACCCTGGAATGACAAGACATCGATGAAATATAAGATCTGTTCACACAAGGTCCTTCGCAGAACTAGTCGCGGAGAAAGCTGGAGGTATCCAGTTCACACTTGAAGATTATGCTAGTAGAAAGGTAAGATATGTTAAGACTGAGGACTAAATGGTTGGTAGTTTTCAGTTCATCTGTTGATGAAGACAAAGGATATGCAGGTTAATCGATAGGCACTCTACTGTAACCTAGCCGGTATCTCGGAAAGCACCAGGCCACGTGTATCTGCCGAACGTCGTAAGTCAGGTCATTGAAGAGGTCATATTTTCTGTTAAGACAAAGATGATCGTGTGCAATCACTCTTACTATCAATCGACTACTGTTAAAAACGCCTAGACTGTAGAGGATTCCGGCTGTGATTAAGAATGTACATTTCCTCCTCCCTTCCAACATCATATGCTTGAAATGAAGAAATGAGGTGTAGACATAAAGTTCACGTCAAAAGCTGTAGTATTTACGTTGTTCCGTTAGCTTTTGCTGGTAGAAATCAGTGGGACTGGTGTCATCAAACCTTCTGATGAAGTGGCTATCCCTACCAGAAAGGTGCTGCTACTATTCGTTACAGTGAAGATTCTTGAGTAAACATCTGGCAAAAAGATAAAATGAAGAGTTGATTGCGTTTGTAGTTGATTTTGATTTCAATAATGGCCTCTTCTTCTACATTTGCGGAGGATCCACGTAATAGGACTTATACTATTTTGGCTGTGTTTTTGCTTTTTTGATCAAAGGAAAGAGGAAGTTTTGCAAATCAAGAAGATGAAACTAGGCGGTAGTATCCATCATTCCAGAATCATTCTGAGAGCTGAGCTGCGAATCCTCGAGGAAGAGGGTGCTTGGAAATTTCGACGTCTTATTCTGAATGGAGGAGAAGAATGGTTTCCATTCTAGACCGAAATAACTAATCTAGGATTGAAGAT
This sequence comes from Trachelipus rathkii, assembly GCA_015478945.1. Taxonomy (NCBI): domain Eukaryota; kingdom Metazoa; phylum Arthropoda; class Malacostraca; order Isopoda; family Trachelipodidae; genus Trachelipus; species Trachelipus rathkii. The sequence continues at coordinate 24,769 of JABUQX010094473.1, read as the reverse complement.
AGACTTTAGAAATTTCAATTTATCTAAGGAGATTTTGAAAGATTTTCTTGAAGAGCCTTTGAAACCCGCAATCTTTGAGATGGTACAGTTCATGCGTTCTGGAGTGAAAATGAAAAAAAAACACACAACTCATAACCAAGGTAAGAACGTAAAAATAAATGGGAATAGTCGAAAAATGGAGTAATATTATTGCAGATTGAAATGTAAGGGCCAGCATATTTTTCAACAACATAGGCATAGAAAAAGATAATTGCAAACAAGCCGAAAGGAGTTGTAATGTCGGTCTTTTCGATGTCCTCAGGTCCTATACGAGATGCCCATCGAACAAATATCTGAAGCTCTCTCTCTCTCTCTCTGATAACAGTAACGTTGTGAGAGACTTTGGAATGTTAGAATTGGATACCACCTCTCTTGATAAGCTAATACATTTCAAGATCTTGTACCTCACCACAAGGTCTCTCAGGTTCTTGTGTGTGGTTTTCTTTGGCACCAGATGGAGCGCGAGAAGCCAGGAAGAATTAGAAGAGACCTGATGATTCATGCTTCAAGAGTATAATCGGAATTCTGCTCTTACTAATGCTTTTAGTTTATAAAAAATCGGAAGACGGACGACGGTCTTGTTTAAACACTGGAATAGGAGCAAATCGACAATCTTTTAATGTAGGTGAAACAATAATAAACTGAAAGGAGGGAAACGAAAGAAAATCGGAAATCAATGAATGTAGTTTAACAAGGGAAAACTCCATTGAACAAGGATGAGTGTCGGGAGTCTCAATGTTGGGGTTGATTTGTAAGAAGGAACTTTTTCGGAAACTGACTGAGAGGTGTCAGATTGGCGTGATTTGCATCTTGTAGAGTTTTCTTCACAATCGATGATTAAGTTGTAATGGTGTAGAAAATACCATACCAAGATTGGAATTCGATCATCAGCTCTACGATGAAGGTTCTCTCTCTCAAGCATTCTATCGTTATAGTATTCGTCTATTTTCACCATAACACTGATAGTTGCACATTAGTTGCAAATAGACATTTGGTTACCATTGAAAAGTAGACTTGAAAGGGAAGCGCCTTGTTCTGAAGAGGAAGAGAGTATCTGCGCCGAATATTGTGGCATTAGCGAGTAAGTTGCAGAAACAGATCTATACTCGGCAATCAGCTCGCAATCTAGTTTTCCGTGGGGCAGTGAGAAGAACGAAAGCTTAGAAGAAGGATGAGACGAGGGATGCATCTGACCACGATTACTTTTTTACAGGCACTTTGCACCATTGGCACTCAATGTGCTTGCCTGTTGGGCAAGTAAAATGTGAGCACGGCAGACCGAAAAACGTAATCCGAGTCTTTGATTTTGACTGTACGGACGCAGTCCCACAAGTGTTCCTGTAGCCGATGTTGTCGTTGTTGTTGTTGCTTCTGCTGCTGAAATAGTTGCTTATGCGGTCGTTGCTGTGGACACTGCTATGAAAGGAGCAGACGATACCAAAACCACTAACTAGATCATTTGCTAGTTCACCAAGTTGTTCAAGGAAGTGCTGTTTGCGAAGCCATCGTTGGTCTAATGTTGGTTGGAAGCGTCTTCAAAACTTCATTCGGATGATGTTCTCTCCAAGCTTTAATTTGGGACCATAACGAAACATTTCTCGTAGATAAAGGGAAGTCTTGTCACTGTAAGCTTGTTTGAACATAAACTCGTTGAATAACTCCGTCTTACTTTTCTCGTAGATAGTAACGACTGCGTTCTTCAGCGGAATGTAAGCTTGAGCATCGATATCTGCAGAGGAGATACGGTCCACGACATCAGTGGGCAGCTGGGAAAGAGTGTGGAAGTACTTCGTCTTCTCAGAGGTGATTTTGCCAAGATGAAATTGGGCCTTCATCACTCTGAACCAAGCTGGAACTGAAGACTCGGAAAACGCTGGAGGTTTTACCTTTATCCCGGCGATAGATTCTTCTATCTGTTCTTCGGCAGGAGGCTGCTGGTTTTCGTTGCCTGTAGACATCTTCTGAAGAGTGTTTCTTCTTCTTGAGTCTTACTACATTGGGTAATAAGACGGGTTCGTATGCGAAACATCTGCATACCGATTTTATTAAGATTAAAGATTTGCATTGTAATTGTTGAAAATCAAAGCTGTGCATCATCGAATGTATTAATTATAGAATCCATTATATCACTTTGAAAAAGATTTTTTCAGCTATGCACATATTTTGTCATCATATTCTGTTGACTGCCGTTTCTACAGAATTTTCTCTGTATCAGAATGGACACTGCCTATAAACCCTTATTTTATAGAACAAGAAAACTATTTTAGCTAAGAGGCTTTGTAATTAACTTTAAAACGTATGTTTTTTCAGCAAACCTTTACCTGCTGGAGCTGCTTGAATCTTTCATTTCCATCCTTTTCCTAATTTTGTTTGAAATGAAGGATGATAAACGCTTATATTGCATATAACTTTTTGTCTCAAAATTAAAATTAAATGAATAATATATGTCGGAGGACATTCTAAGTCTTACGAAAGACATTAATTCCTACCCCCAATACGTAATGATTGTTATACATTTTAGCAATACTTTATATTAAGTAAAAGGAAGATGACTTGATAACAAACGTGCTATATTTTTAGCAACAGTGTTGTTATTCATCTAGTATTTTGCTATCATTATTTATTACAAGTAAAGAGATTGAAACTCATTTATAATAGCTTATACTCAGTAGACTTGAAAGAAAGCTCCAGAGGGAAAGTAATCTCCCCACACAAAAATCAAGACTGCTCCTGTCAGTTTTTTAACATTATTAAATTATTATTATTATTATTATTATTATAATTATTCATTATTAGCTTGTTTAGAGTGCTGAAGGGCAGTCTTCATCTTGGCAAATCACCCTTGAGAAGACGAAGTACTTCCACACTCTTTCCCAGCTGCCCCACTGATGGTTCGTGGACCGTATTCCTCTGCGATATCGATGCTCCAAGCTTTACATTCGCTGAAGAACGCGAGTCGTTACTATCTACGAGAAAAGTAAGACGGAGTTATTCAACGAGTTTATGTTCAAACAAGCTTACAGTGGCAAGACTTCCCTTTATCTACGAGAAATGTTTCGTTATTGTCCCAAATAAAGCTGGAGAGAAACATTCATCGAATGAACTTTTGAAGACGCTTCCAACCAACATTCGACCAACGATGGCTTCGCAAACAGCACTTCCTTGAACAACTTGGTGAACTAGCAAATGATCTAGTTAGTGGTTTTGGTATCGTCTGCTCCTTTCATAGCAGTGTCCACAGCAACGACCGCATAAGCAACTATTTCAGCAGAAGCAGCAACAACAACGACAACATCGGCTACAGGAACACTTGTGGGACTGCGTCCGTACAGTCAAAATCAAAGACTCTACGTCTGCCGTGCTCACATTTACTTCGCCCAACAGGCAAGCACATGCAGGCAATGGTGCAAGTGGCCTGAAAAAAGTAATGTTCAGATGCATCCCTCGTCTCATCCTTCTTCTAGAGCTTCTTCTCCTGCCCCAACGGAAAACTAGAGCGAGCTGATTGCCGAGCTATAATCTGTTCGCAACTTACTGCTAATGCCACAATATTCGGCGCAGATACTCTCTTCCTCTTAGACACAGGCGCTTCCATTTCAAGTCTACCTTTTTCAATGGTAACCAACATGTCCCTATTTGCAACTAATGTGCAACTATCAAGTGTTATGGTGAAATAACGACATATATAACGATCAAGAAGCTTCGTCGTGAATTTAATTGAACCTTCATAGTAACTGATATCGCAATTCCAATCTTGGGTATGTATTTTCTACACCATTACAACTTAATCATCGATTGTGATAAGAAAACTCTACAAGATGCAAATACGCCAATTCTGACACCTCTTCAGTCTCTTCCGAAAAAGTTCCTTCATTACAAATCAACCCCAACATTGAAGACTCTAACATCTCATCCTTGTTTCAGGAGTTTCCCTTGTTAACTTCACTCACTGACTTGACGAACAACAAATTTAATCCAAAAGGACTTGTTCACTACATAAAGATTGGTGATTCTCCTCCAGTGTTTGCAAGACCTCGCCGTCTTCCCGAAGATAAACTAAAAGCAGTAAGAGCAGAATTCGATATACTCTTGAAGAATAGAATCATCAGTCCTTCTAAGTCTTCTTGGGCTTCTCCGCTCCATCTGGTGCCAAAGAAAAGTTGCCCCAAAAAAATGAAAACCCCGAGGACTGAATACCTTTGGTGCATTAAAGATCTATTGAATGTTATTACTAAAAGAGATGGGTATCCACTTCCTCACATTCAAAGTCTCTCACAACGTCTACATGGATCAGCAATCTTTAGCAAAAAGACCTTCAGAGTGCATACCATCAAATTCCAATACGACCTGAGGACATCGAAAAGACCGACATTACAACTCCTTTCGGCTTGTTTGAATATTTTTCTATGCCATTTGGTTTGAAAAATGCTGGCCCTACATTTCAACGCATAATATACTCCATTTTTCGACATCTCCCATTTATTTACGTCTACCTTGATGAGTTGTGTGATTTTTTCATCAACTCCAGAACGGCATGACGAACATCTAAGGGCGGGTTTCAAGCTTCTTCAAGAAAATCTTTCAAAATCTCCTTAGAAAATGTGAATTCTAAAGTCATCTTCAACCTAGGATATATTTCTTAAGATGGAATTTCTCCTCCTTCAGAAAAGACGTCCGAAATTTCCAAGCACCCTCATCCTCGAGATTCAGCAGCTCAGCTCTCAGAAGATTCTTGGGAATGATTGGATACTACCGCCGTTTCATTCTTTGATTTGCAAAACTCCTCTTTCCTTGATCAGAAAAAGCAAAACACCAGCCAAAAGTTAAGTCTCTTACGTGGATCTCAGCAGTAGAAGAAGAGGCCATTATTGAAATCAAGAATCAACTACAAAACGCAACAACTCTTCCATTTACTTTGCCAGATGTTACCCATCTTCAACCTGTAACGGATAGTAGCCAGACTTCTGTAGGGGAAGCCCTTCATCAGAAGGTTGATGGACAGCCAGTCCCAATAGATTTCTACAGCAAAAAGCTAACGGAACAACGTAAATACTCAGCTTTTGACCGTGAACTTTTAGCAGCCTACTACTCATTTCTTCATTTCAAGCATATGTTGGAAGGAAGAATGTCATCTTATGCACTGATCACAATCCTCTAGTCTTAGCTTTTAACAGTAGGAATGAAGTAAAGAGTGATTGGCAACAACGTCATCTTTGTCTTAACAGAATATGACTCTTCAATGACCTACCTTAGAGGTGCAGATAACATCGTGGCTGGTGCCTTTTCCCGAATACCCTAGGTACAGTAGATGCCTTCGATTAACCTGCAATACCTTGTCTTCAATCAACAGATGAAGAAACTACCACTTTTCAGCCTCGTCTTCATTCTTACCCTCTACTAGATAATCTTCAAGTGTGATGTGATACCTTCTCAGCTTTTCCGCGACCATTTCTGCCAAAACCTTGTCATGATCAGATCTTCAATAATTTTCATCAGATGTCTCATCCAGGGGTAAAGGCTTCTCTGCGTCTTATAAGGATTAGGTATTTCTGGCCTAACATGGATCGTGACATCAGAATTTTGATTCGCTCCTGTAAACAGTGCCAACTTTCAAAAATTCAACGCCATACTAAAACACCTATTGCTCCCATGGAAATCCCGTCACAGAGATTTGAAACAGTGTATATCGACATCGTGGGATCATTACCTCAATCCTCCTTTAACGATACTTCAGCTCCAGTCTTCAGATATCTACTCACGTGCATCGACAAGAACACTAAGTGGACAGAAGCAATTCCTCTAGTGAATACGACTTCAAAATCTGTCGCATTTGCCTTTATGCAATGGATATCAAGATTTGGAATTTCTCTCTATGTAATCTCAGATAGAGGATCACGGTTTGAAAGAAATTTTTTCACCGAACTATCTTTGAGAACACTTTTTGAGATGTGTCCTCTCTCTTTCTGTTTTTGAGATAATCAACGACTTACAGTGATAAATTAAAAAACAGACTTTTTTATCTCTTCTCTCAACCTCACTGACTTCAACCTATTCCAACTTTTTTTTTCTTCCTCTTCAAAAGCATATTGAGTTATTACTTTTCATTATTTATATCATTGACTAAATATATATATATATAATATATATATATATATATATATATTATATATATATTATATATATATATACTAGAGTATATATATATATATATATATTAATATATATATATATATATTATATATTACTCGTCAAAATTAACACACCACAAGGGTACGAAGGAAGGGTTAAAAAGGTTGAAGAACGCGAAGACACTTTATTGGACAATGACATAAAACAAAATTAAAAAAGGTTGGGTTTTCCCCCAGGAACGATTTAGGTTGCATAGAGTGTAGACAAGTGCAGTCAAAGGGTTCGCAGGTAGGGTTCGGAGGTTCGGAGCTGCAAAACACACAATGTAAGAACGTACGGCGGAGGTCGTGGGGAGTGTTGGTCTGTCTCAAACGTGTATGACTACCTCTGCACGGATGACGCCTGACACCGTCCTGATTGCTTCGATTGAGTGCGGAATGTCCTGACATTGTGATTACCCATACGTCGGCAATGCCTGTCGCAGGTCGGAGGCGTCTATGGATGATGCAGCTGTCGATCGAGTTTCAGGATATCAAAACGTTCGATTGGTTGAGTCGGAATATATGCTGGCCACTCCAACGCCGTAATTTGAACCGTCCTCAGGTAGTCGTTCACACATTGGGCCTTGTGTGGTCTTGCACTGTCATGCATTAGGATGAAAGAGTCACCGATGTAGGGGGCATATGGCACGACATTTGGTTAGAGGATGTCTGTGATATACCTTACGGCTGTAAGAGTTCCCTCATCGAAAATGTGCAACTCCGTAGGCTCCGATAAAGAGGTGCCTCCCCAGACCATAACCGACCCACCTCCAAACGGCGACACCTGCAGAACATTGCATTGCGTGAACCTCTCCGTCGGTCGTCGGTATACTCTAGCACGCCTGTCCGAGGAGTACAGAAACACACTCGACTCGTCCGTAAAGAGCACCTTTGCCCAATAGTCGACCGTCCAATGGATGTGTTCTCGGGCAAATCCCAGTCGCACCCTTCGATGTGCCGTGGACCTATGGCAGGACTCTGAGGCCGGTAATTATGTTCCGCGAGGCGTCGAAGAACTGTATTGTCACTAACCCTGGTGCCGTGCACCTCCGCCAGCTGT
>JABUQX010094473.1:7500-15000 GCA_015478945.1 Trachelipus rathkii | reverse complement strand
GGATTTTATAAGTAAAGAATGCTTTCTCCATTTTTGTTCGTCTTCCTGTTTATTAAGAATAGGTTCACAAAGAACAAATCTATTGCCGATATTATATATTATATATATATATATATATATATATATATAATATATATATATATATATATATATATATATATATATATATATATATTATATATATATATATATTATACTATATATATATATACTTATATAGTACTGGAAGTTTTACAAATTTTTCGGGTTAAAGCAGCAGATGAGGTAAGGATTTTGTTTTTATAATGGTTTTGTATATTGTAAATTTTGAAATAAATACAGTCACAGAGATAGGTTAATTATACAATTATATAATATATATATATATATATATATATATATATATATATATATATATATATATATATATATATATATATATATATATATATATATATATAATAATATAATAGTATATATATCATATATATATATATATGTGATATAATATTTATATTATATATATTATATAATATAATATATATATATAATTATAATATATATATATATATATATAAGTATACTATATATATATATATATAAAGCAACTCACAATATTAACATTTATTATAATATATATATATGAATCATATATAATAAACCACTTATATATATATAGTATATCATCATATTATATATATATAGATAGTATATGTATATGATATATATAACGTTATATATATATAGATAGAATAAATAGTATATAATATATATATATATAATACTACTGTATATAAGTATTACAAGTAATATATATATACTTACCTCCTTACTACTCTCTATATATAATATATATTATATTTGATGTAATAGTATATAACATTTATACTTTATTATATTTTCTAATAATTTTTATATATATAAATATGTATATTATAGTATAGGTATATATTCTATATATAGTGAGTAGATAGTGAGTAGTTTATTATTTATATATAATGTAATATGTATAATATATATTATAAACTACGTTATATATATATATAACGTATATAGATCATTTTACACTTCTGAGTCCTTTAGTATATATTAATCAAGTAGAAACATTTATCTAAATATACTTTTATAATGAATTATATATAAACAGACTTCACATTAATCACACTGGTAGTATATATATATTAATATGTAATAATTTATCTCTTACTATAATCCTCCACTTAATATTAGTTATACGTTTATTTTTCATGATGTGGCCTATCGTCTGGACTATCTGTGTCATATTATAGTAGTCTTAAAAATTATTTAATGCTACAGAAAACGAATACATTGGTGGAATGCTGGCCCAATTTTGAGTATACCGAAAATATAAAAAAAAAAAAAAAAAATGGTATATAATCTCATACACTACTTATTACATACACAGCGAAAAGTGAGAGTGACATTCATTTGGATGCACTGTCAATAATTTATAACTATCAGGAAGAATAGTAAAATAAAATCAAAAGATATTGTGCGTTTTACTTTTCTTCAACGTGCACGACAATAGGCAAAGTTGGTCACGAGCAGCTGCCGACGTGCATGGGAACATAGGTGATCGGTTTGTTTTTATGACCCCGTAGAGGGCGGAGTGACACCGCTCTCCCGAACAACCAATAAAAAATCAAAGAGCGCGGGGTTCGGAGCTCCTCCCCGTAGGGGGAGATAATGCGCGTGACCCTGTACTCGCCGGAAGCGAAAGAGACCCACGTCTAACCTGCCATCCCTGTGTACGGTTATACTTAAACCACTCTCTTGCGCTTGTGATATAGTCGTATATAAAATATTAGAGTAAAAAGGCGTAAGATCCAATATTAAGGTAAAGCAACATCCTCACCACTATCATATTAAAACAACATAAGATTCAAAGGAAAAGTTAACATCTCTTAGATATGTACACTATACTTTACATCCTTTCTGAATTTCAACAGCTTTATGTGTATGACACAATAAATTAATTATTAATATTTTTGCTATTGTTTATAGCAGAAATTATCCCTACTCCCAGAATTATATCTTAGAGGAGTATTCCGAGTCAGTTACAAATTTGGAATGCTCAAGCAATTTTATTTGATATTAACTTTTAATTCAAAATTTGTGCATTAAATCAATCAATACATAATTTTGTGGCCTGATATGTGTTTATATGATCCTCAGCGTAATTCTATAATATGAAGTTAAATTCCTGTGAATGTGATGAACATACCAAAATCATGAAAGGTTTAAAACATCCTATATATATTTTTTCTCTGTTTTATTAAACTATCTATAAACACTGCAATACTTAATCTTATTACAGGCGAGGTTTGCGATTCTACGACCATATATCCCATTTTCACTTTAAAATATTATAGCAAGAAGTTTTACCACAGCCAGTCTAACTCCTAGTCTTAAGCATATCATACTGATGTACGCGCTCTGCAGCTACTCCGCTGAACGTAAATTTCTCCACATCCATATCCGTCAATAATAATAATGTATAAATAATGAAGCTTTATATATATTAAAGTACTCAAGTAAAGCAGTATAATACAAAACTCATACTAAATACCTTATTGTTGTCATAAGCATACACTCCATCTTATTATAGATTTATACTATTTTTACTTTTATCAAGTAGGCAATGATAAAGTTATATTAATTGAGTTTTTTTAATAAAATTTATATACTTTTATTACATATTTATAAAATATATAATAAAGTTTATATATATAACAGAATAATATATAAAATGTCTATAATTAATTTACTTTATATACATTAACAAATTAAGATTTAAAAATAGTAATTATAAAAATATAAATAACAAAAATAGAAAAGAAAATAATAAATAGTAAAATATTTAAATAATACAAAAATAAAAAAATATTTAAAAGAAAATCAATATATGGTATATATAATTATATAATATAATATATGATACCCTATATTTGAATTTAAAAACTGATTAAGAAAGAGCAAAACTCTCAGAGCTTACGTAAAGCAGAGGAATCAAAAAAGTTTAAAGAAGACAAACGATGAATATATAGAGTTTAGATGAGAAGCATAAATATGTAAATGCTCTTTTACAAATGCACACTAATTATGAAGATATACAAACGAGTTAAATTTTTAGAGTCTAAGCAGATTAAAGACAGAACAAAGATAGAACGTACATTGAATGCGTCTTTTAGAAGCTATAATATGGAGCAGCTCAAAACACACCTGACAGTCAGTTTATTTACTGCATTTTTCTTCATACTAATATCCTCTTATATAGGTTAACACCTTCTCTATTGATATATTTAACTTGAGATTTGATTGCTTCAGAAATGTGTTAGGGTATCGTTATAATAATGTAATTTATAAAATATAAAATTTGATAGTTATAAGATCTAAGTAATAAATCATGTTGTATTTATGATATGAGAATGAACATGAGTTATTAAAGTATGCTGGAAAACATGATTTGAAATTGTTACCAGTTAAAGGCTACAGTTAAATAATACAAAAGCTAACATTATCTAATCCCTAGGTGTATATATAGTATATATAATCAATCGCGAGATCTATGTATGAGATATAGACTGATTTACTGCTTGATGAAAGATATGAAATGGATATTGAGTAATTGTTAAGAGACCAGTGTGAAAAGCAGAAGAGTTTAAAGCAGTAAAGCAGGTAAAACAAACAGCCCATACTAAACCCCTAAGAAGTTAGTGAGAAGTGAAGGATGATGATAATAACGACCGTCGTAGATAGATGAGCATGATTCTTATGCTTTAAGGTAGTTAAAAGTGAGATATGTTTTTAATAAAATTGTGCGAAACGTTACAATTTTTAGTAAAAATGAGAATATGCAAGATGAGAGAGAGAGTATAATGTAATTGATAAAAGCGATTCACGAATGTTAGTTTAATAAAATAATAATTTTAACAGCTTAATTGCAAATTTATGTCATATTTTAACGTATATTCGTAGTTTCTGTTCTACGCTTCGCTAAAAGTAAAAACAATAGATAAAAGTGTGAAAGAGAATATCTTTGAAAAGTGGTAGTTTGACAGAAATGTCTCTACAACAGCGCCGGTTCTGGCCTGTCTCTCTCCGATACGACTCGTCTAAAATCATAAGAGCTTAAAAAAGGTTTATCGCTTTGACTTAGTAGCGTTACTCTTGCACGTACAAACGCATGTTGATAGGCCTACAGCATAGTGAATTAATATAATATATTATCACTATGGCGCTACACCTCAGCAGTATCATTATCACCAGACCTTGTGTTCCCTGAGAGTTTGTGCTCGGCCGCTGTTCACTGCGGGTAGATCTCGGCGGCTGGACCCACACTTCTGTAGACCACCGCTTTCTCGAGATCACGATCGCACAAACATTTAAAAACAAACGCAAGTTCAGTTATTTCCTGTCATTCAAATATCCATCAATGTAATAAACTGACAGACCAGAAAATAAAAATAATAATTGTATATTTATTATAGAAAAAATAAATCCAAATGTTGGCTCCCACTATAAGTCTTACGAGATCCGTGAATTGCTGGCACGTTTTTTTATACGTTATCCAAGTAGCTTGTCTTGTTCGAGATAATAGTCATTAACATCGTTAGTACTGAAATTTATTTGATTAGATGTTAAATGAAAATGATTGCTATTTTCTAGGCAATTTAAGAACACATTCGATTCCTCAACCTTATACTTAACCTTGATATACACACCGAGATATAATGTTAGAATAATAGTCTTATTTCATTTTTAGGGTTCCAATGATGTGGCTTAGAAATTAAGGCTGATTTTGTAAATACAGTTTTTTTTCTTTTTTTTTCAACTCCGAGTTTATATTACCGCACATAATATTGTAAGAATACTTTTTTATTTCTATCGAATCTTTTATTTTTATGGACAAAACCACTTGAGTGTCAGGACACTTCAACCTGAGCTACAAGTTACACCAATAAAAAAAACGACGCCATAAAGTAGTTAATCTCAATTTCCAATTAACTCAATATATGCCCATACACTATTTATGTAAGGAGAGCCTATACTAACATAGACCACTATTCCTTTACTCTCGTATAGTGATTGGTATATATAAACCATCAAAGTATGTAAACTCAATTCTAAATATAAATCTATTTGATATATAGTCAAAATTTAACCCATTAGTATAGAAGTAACACAATTGAGGATTTTGGCCTAATACTATATATACTTATATACGTGTATTGATTATTATAGTTATAGTTGTATAAAGTTGATTAAAATTATAAGTGAAAAGTATCTAAGTATATATATGATGAGTGTAAGTGTGTTCATATGTAGATATAATGTATGTATTAAATGTGTTAAAAGTATGTAGTGATGTGTTAGTGTAGTATGTTAAAGTAATATACTGTGTATTATATAATCATATATTGTATATATTAGTATAGTTGTGTTGTTGTGTGTTGATGTATGTGTATGATGTAGGGAAGTGCCAAAGTGAATATTGTTAATTTTTAAGTCATTTCTTCTGGTATATATTTTGAAAAAAAGTGAATTCGGCTTTCTATAGTGAACGAGTCGTAATTAGAGTGCGTGCTTCTATTGTGGGTGGGTGAGTGAAAGTAGGAATGTAGTGTATACGAGCACCAACAACCATTGCAAGACTAGAGAAGCATAAATATCAAAATTTGAGTCAAGTATAGACGTTAGATTATGGACACCTTCCTAGTTTTACATATCGGTTGTATACAAGGTTAGTGTGAGATTGAGATCGAAGAGAAATATGTGAGGCCGCAGTGTGTACGGTTGTATTGAAAAATTCGTGTGTGGTACTAAACTGCATGGGCCCAAGGTTAGTTAAAAACCATTTAGCCAAACGAACGTCAGGAGTGCACTCAGTAATATGGTAAGATTAAATCAGCGGGGCCAAGAATTACCCATGTATCTTATGTGACATAATTGTCAAAGAGAAATTTAAAGAATTAAATCAAACACCGAAGAAGTGAGTCATGGTTTTAATAAAGCTTCCAAGAAACAACTCAGTACCAGACGACTCACAAAAAGACAATATGACATAAGCAGTCCATCATCCCTAAAGGCAGGACAAAAGAATTAGCACTAGTAGAATTGCAAATGATATGAAACCATGAGGCCTCACTTCTTATCTCGGAATGATAATCTCTCATATCTAGCCGGGTCTGCTTGCTAGAAAATAATTGCGATGGTGATTCAAATCAAGGTTTAAATGATTGTGCATGTTGAAATCTGAAAGACAAGGCGTGTCTACAAAGAACTGCCATATTTAGTCCGCAGATGGACCTCAATCATAGTCTAGCCTAGACCAAAATTCTAACGCCAGTGAGAGACGCCTCAAAATGATCAGATGTATGTTGGAAAAATAAAAAGAAGGAATTCGGGTTGCAGTTGGCTGACGAAGAAGGCCAATATTAATAGAGGATGAGCACCATAGAAATTTGCGATCACACACATTGTGGAAGTTATCCACATACATAGACGTCTGGTTTGGTCGAAATAAATTAGATAGGTAAGTACAGTTGTGTACGCAGAAAGAAATCTTTGCTCCATTGTGTGTAAGTAGTAATCACGAATGCTTGTGCGCTGAGGTCTCAGAGATCAAAAGTACTTGTTCGGAGTGATTGGCCTATAAATACTCCATGAGTGAGGAGTATCCACGAACAACATGGAAGTTGTGTATCTGATACAAAAGTAGAGTTTGGTGTGGTACATGTACTGATGGTTGCCTGCTTGACCTAATGTTCCGATTGTGGCTTCGAGACGCGTGATTGGTCCAGCACACACTCACTCAGAGCGATTGCACACATATAAGTCAACTGTGGCTCGTTGCAATAGTTTGATCAGGAAAAGCAGTACGCTTACGACAAGATTGTCCAATACACGAGAATTCGTGACATGGACTCCAAAGAGATCTTTAGAATGTTTAGGGTAGCGTCAAAGAAAATGATTAGTAAATTTATTTATATCACGAGGAGGAAGTTTCCGACACCAATTGAGTTTAGCCGTGTCAAAAAACGACCTCCTCATGCGCAAAACTTCCGGAAAAAAAAGTTTTGTATGCTCTCTCGGATCTGCATAATAACAATTGCTATATATCATTAGTGATATTTCCCTATATAAAAGTCATGCTCTCTCTCAGCTCAAAAAAAGTTTCTATATAGCTCCTAGCCTTTAAAAGGTGATTATAGAATTCCTCTCTATGGCATGCAAGAGAGAAGATTCATATCGGATCTCTCAGCCTGTGTGTCAAAATATACGCGCGATTCGGATGCTAGTTTAACCAGAAAAATATATAAATTATGTAGTTCTATTTAATGGTCACGCTTTTGTGCGTGTTAAAGAAAAATATACTCTTCTTGCTCAACGATTATCATAACGTATTCGACTCCAATACATTACCCACGAGAGCACCCCTTTCCCCGAAGTGAAAAAGAGTACATACAAAAACGTAATGGTCTCGGATTACCATATCCT
>JABUQX010094473.1:0-5000 GCA_015478945.1 Trachelipus rathkii | reverse complement strand
AATAATTAATATATACTTATATATAAATTAAATATATATTATAAAATATATAATATTCTTATATATTAATATATATATATATATTATTATATATATATATATTATAATTTATATATATATAATATATATATTATTATTATATATTAATAATTAATTATATATATATATATATTAATATATTAATATAATAAATATATAATATTAATATATAATAATATATAATATATATGTATTTATATATATATAATAATATAATATATATATATATATATATTATTATATATTATATAATATATATATATATATATATAATATATAT
This sequence comes from Trachelipus rathkii, assembly GCA_015478945.1. Classification (NCBI taxonomy): domain Eukaryota; kingdom Metazoa; phylum Arthropoda; class Malacostraca; order Isopoda; family Trachelipodidae; genus Trachelipus; species Trachelipus rathkii. The sequence continues at coordinate 4,681 of JABUQX010094473.1, read as the reverse complement.
ATATATATTATATATATATATTAATAATATATATATATATATAATATATTATATATAATTATATATTATATATATATATATTAAATATAGATATATTTAATATATATGGCCCATACTAAAGAGCGCCTCAATTTATATACTATGTAAGTTACTTTCGTAAATACAGTTACATTTTAATTAAGATTTGTTTTATATTCGAGAACAATAGATAAGGAGTGATTTCGATATCAAAAAATCATAATACGATAGAGAAAACATCCATCCAACTATTAGTTATACTCTGGTTTACTAGTGTTTTTTATAGAGATCAAAATTTCACTTTCCTCTACTTTCTTCTATAGCCTACGACTTATTTATAATATTATATTCATAATAACAGATGTAGTGATGATTTGTATTATTAACAGTTACATATAATAGAACATTAATAGATAAGTTATACGTTTCTATGGAAATGAAGGGCCAACATGATTCTACATGTTCTGACTCTCCTAACGACTCCTTAGCCTCTCTATCCTCTACCGCTCCTATGGTGAAGTGATTTAGAATACTTTATCAATTTACAGAAACTAGCAACATGTGAAAAGCAATGTCCGTGTTGTCAAGCAGAGATGCGTGTTCCCTCGAGTAAGCACTTTCGTCACTCGTATTTCAGTATAAGACTATTCGCGCTCTGCCTATCAATATTGCCAGAGCTCTCTAGGGACGGGACCTGTTAAGGACAATAGTCATTCTCTCTCGTGCTACTGGGTACCCGATAGCATAATTCATACACCTTACAGGTTAGTAAATTGAGACAATATCTTATATTTGCCATTTGAATTGATTCGTTTTTTCTTTGTCTATGAAACATCTATCTTCAACATTAACATTACCGTTAATAACATGCCACGCTCCACTATCAGAAGAGTTTCTAGAAATCAATGGCTTCTCTCACTTGTTATGGCCAATAAAAATCTAAGTTGTCCCGATTTCCGTAGAACTTGTTGGAAGCTAAGAGAATTTTTTGGTATTTCCTACTGTAAGAATTAAGAACCTAACTCAGTTAAGTGCTTTAGTAATACAAATATTTCCATGTCATGCGTAGTAAGAATTAATTTTCTAATTAATCAACTACTTTCCATGATAAATGTTAATATGTCAAAAACTCTGGAATTTTTTTTAACTTTAATTCTAAATACATTGAAACATCAACAATAACTGAATTCTTTCTTCTTCTTAGCTATACTCGCTATACTCGTAATGCAACTCGTGCGTCTCTACGTCAGCTGCACTCTCTCCTTCTTCCTCGTTCCTCTCACCTCCTCTCTCTCTCTACTACTCTTCTCTCTCTCTCTTTTCTCTCTCTCTTTACTCATTTCTATCTCATACATCTCTCTCTCATCTCTGCTCTCCTCTCTCTGCGTCTCATCTCTCTGGCGTCTCCTTCCCTAGTGCCCTCTATAGATAAAATATAAAAAAAGAAAATGTCGCTATATTGTAATTTACTTTTAAATAGTATATTATATTTATATATATAATAATATATAATATATTATAAGAGAGAGAGATTAGAGAGATAGTGATGAGAAGAATATATATTTATATATATATATATATAATATTATATATTAATATATATGCCTATAATATATAATATATATTATATATAATATATAATATATATATAATATATATATATATATATTATATATTATATATAATTATATATATATTATATATATATATATATATAAATATATATATATTAATATATAATATATATCATATTATTAATTAATTATATATATAATATATATATTATATATATATATATATGATTAAATATATTAATATAAGTTTTTTATTTTTACTTTTAATTTAATTAAAAATAAAAAAATTAAGTATTTCTTATATTATTTTCTTTCACATATTTTTATATTGCAAACTGCCAACTATTTATATTTATGTAATATATAATATATGTTGTCCATATTTTTAGGGGAGGAGTTAAAATTTATTGAACGTTTTCGATAGAGAAGCCTTGTGAAAAATCTCTAAAATAAGACAATAAATAATAATATACTGGTCTTTTACGTAAATTGAACAATATGACTAACCAGTTATAATATGTTTTTAAATAATATGACATATATAAATTATCGCTTTTTCTACGCAAGGCTATAAAATCGAAATTCCTCCATCTATGATCTTATGTGAATAAAATAATTATATTTTCGGTAAAAATAATAATAGCCGTGAAATCATTTATAATATTAACAAATTGACAGTCTCATTTCCGACCATTATCATTTTAATATTGTGTCTGCTTCCACCGGCCCCGTTATTTACAATAGTATAAGAGAGTCGAATTATTTCTTACATTAGTGCTATTATACATTTTGCTAATGAGAAGCCCTGCTCCTCCTCTGTGGCTCTGTGCATCTGTAAAACCGTCATCCCATACATTAATATATATATATATATTATATATATATATATATAATATATATAATATAAATAGTATATTATATATAATCATATTTTACTTTATTAATATAGTAATACATTATTTTTCGAAAATCATTAAAAGATTATTTTAATTATATATATATAATTATAATATATATATATATTTAATTATATATATATAAATATTTATTTATATATATAATATATTAATTATATATATATATATGTAATATTATATATTATTATATATTATATATATTATATATAATATATATATATATATAAATATATATATATATAAGTATTATATATTATATATATATATATATATATATATATAATAATATATATATATATATAAATAATATTAATTATAATTATTAATATAATATTATATTATATATATATATTAAATTTAATATATATATATATATATATATATTATATATATATATTATATATTATATATAATATATATATATATATAATATTTATATATATATAATATATATATATAATTTAATATATATAATATAAATATTAATTTATTATATATATATATTATAATATAATATATATATATACTTATATAAATATATATATTATATTATATATATAATAATATTATATAATGGAATTATAATTAATAATATTTATTCTTCTTTGCAGCAACATAACCGAATGAAATGTGTAAAAATAATCATGTGAATTTTGTTTTCTCTCTTTTTTATACCATTGCTATGACCAAAATTGACAACGAACAGAGCTCTTCTGAACCTTTTAGACGCCTTTTTCCAGAGGACTCGTACGTTTCTACTTCAACATACTCTCCTTCCTCTTCCATTCAACTCTGAGGACTCTTGACTTAACTCGTGTTGTACTGTTAATTATGGAATATTCTTCTTTATTCTATTTTCCTCACTCCCATTGACGTACACACTTTTATATTCCAAGTTTGGAGTACGTTGCACTTTATTTTAAAAATTTCATATGCGATTTTAATTCAAATTTTGTTTCTACATTATTACAGCTATACCCGTTCCTTAAACTTACTCTGCAGGTAAAAGTTTGGAACAGTTACTTCTTCTTCTACTAGTACTTTCCTCACTTTTATACATCATGTGTCCAGGTGATGTCGACTTTTAATTCGTTTAAAGAACGAGAATATCTGTTATAATATAGAAAGAAATTTTTAAGTTTATTAAATTAAATTAAGTATATATATATAATATAATATATATATAATATATATATATATGTATATTATAATAATTATATATATATATATATATAATTATTATTTTTCAATAAATTTTTATTTTTCATTTTTGCAGTCACATGAGATAAACAAATATTTGTTAATTAAGTATAATTAGTATATTAATTATTCGTCATTTAACGAATTTATCCATTGGCGCTATGTTCTAGAAGTATTTTATAAAATGTTATGGTTCATTTTTACATCAAATGAGATATATAATATTAATGTTATATATTAAGTATAATTATATATTTTGAAATGTCCTAAATTCAATATAATTTTTATTTTTATTTTTGCATCACATGAGATAAACAATTATATTTGTTTATTATTATAGTTTATAGTTAATAGAGTATATGCAAATAAATAGAGGAAGTCAGCTCGAATTTAGTGTGCAAAGGGTGACATATATATATATCAGATTTCGAACATATAATGCTTAAATTATATCTTATAATATTTATAGAAAAAATCATATTCTGGCTAAAATGGGATTAAAGTGGAACTAAATTATAAATTATATAGGCCTCAGATTACACCTAAAGCTAATAATGATTGTGTAATATAGCTATTACTGTGTTAGAGATGTTGTAGACTGTCCGTTGAGAGGACTAAATAAGGTGATATATTATATTTTCTAGGGACAAGCTTAATAGAAAAATTAAATTTGAGGCAGGTTTCTCGAGATTATTAAGTCGTAGCTAATAGGTTTTATTAGGTATACAATAAGAGTTTGGATAAATATTTCTCGAATAAAAAAAAACTCCTACATCAGGGGGAACTATGGTAAAATAAAAAATGAGAGAGAAAGAGTGCTGCAAACTGTAACTATGATGGTGTATATATTTATACATCTCTGATAACGTAGAACACGAAATATCTTATCTTATTCTTTATATATGATTTAAAACTGTGAAAATTTGCGGTTAGATATAAATACATATTAATATTCATCTCTCTTTCTTTTTC